>JAWWEN010000003.1:322191-356807 GCA_035582955.1 Sycophila texana
GAGTTAGTCCCTTATCGAACGGGCTTTTGAGTTAGTCCCTTATTGAAACGGCTTTTGAGTTAGTCCCTTATTGAACGAGCTTTTGAGTTAGTCCCTTATTGAAGCGGCTTTTGAGTTAGTCCCTTCTTCCGCTCAGCCGTCGATTTCTTATTCGTTCATATTTCCGCTTGAAATTCAAATATATAATTATGTATACAAGTTAGTAAAATATAATTATAAGATTGCAAAAGTTAAAAATTAAATTCATATATTTGTCGAATATGATAAACTACAGATAATGGAATATACTGTGAATGCATAAATATCTTGATGAAGTGCCCAATTGGATCATTAGGTGGAAGATAACTCCAATTAAGGAAATTTAAAGAAAACATTAGCTTTTCCCATATGCTTCTCCGCTCTTTTAGTTTGTATGCTTATGTTATAATCCGAGAAAAAGATTGGCGTGTTTACTATTTAAAAATCTCGCCACGATTGCAACATACAATTAATCTTACAATGAAAGGGATTTACTCGGACTGTGAGTAAAAAAAGGCACGGAAGGTAGGATCGATCGGCGTTCAATAGGCACACAGCGCGCAGCACAACGACATAACCCTTGGGCTCGCAAAATAAATCAGGGGACTCTGGCAAGAGATACGAGTTGAACGACCGAGCATCGAAAGAGCGAGAAAGATGGTAAATGAGAGCACAAGACAGAGGGAGGGAGATTGCGCGAACAAATAGTTCGTCGCGATGACTAATCGCGAGCCGCTAATTACCGACGCGCAGAGCCAGCGCTAATTAATTAGTCAGTCGCTAACAATAAAACTGAGAGGACGCTCTTCGCGAGTCCTCACAGCCGCGACACCGTGCTTCACTTCGTCACCTACTCTCCCCCTCCTTACATACTGTGTGCAAACTTTCTCCCTATTTTCTTCCCCTCGATGAGACTCCATTCTCCTTCCGTGCACGGTGGGCTGGAGCGAGCGCCTAATTGCCACCACTGTACGGCGTTGATCGCGCGCTATGCTCTCGACCAATTGCGAATCGACACTCTTACTTCGTGTTCATTAAGCATGGAAAGCTTTAAGATTGAGAATGCAACGCACGACATTTTAACACAACCGTTTTTTTTAACGTCCTAAGCACAAGCTAACGATAAATTTTCCGTAAAACCATGATATAAGCTACAAATTAGTTAGGTATAGGTCAATTTAATTTACCCCGCCTTTCTTTTCGAGTTTACGCAGAGTTTAATGGACAATTAAAAATATATTATTAATAAGTGAACCTTACGTAGGAAATCATTGTTCTTACACGCTGTGATTTTGATGATCTATAGAAATAGTAATGCCATACTAACCTGCAACAGAAAATAGTTAGCAAATTAATAAAAATTATTATTATTATTTTATTGTTTTTATATTTAATTTTTCGGTAAAATCATGTAAAAAAGGACAATATTCAGGTCTTTGTACTATTATAATAAAAAAAGGGCGCATGATACTGCAACATTTGTTTTATGTACTATGCGAGCACCTATATGTCTATAAGATTTTCCCTTACACAACCACTATCATTGCCCGCCCTTATGGATGCTGATACTCACTTTATGCACTACTCATACTTGCTTTTTGCTAGCTTTATTATATATGCATACGCTGTAATGTATATTTCGATTCCTGTAATGAATTGTACTGATTTCCCGACGGCATTTCTGCTACTTAAAAAATTGATAAGATATCTTCAACACTGGGAATCCCCAGAGGCTGATAACAAATTATCTAACTGCGTATGGTTCTAAGTATAAGTGATATCTTTTTTTTACAAATAAATAATCTCTACGTTATGAGTATATAAGAACCTGCAGCATTCAAATAGAATGCCATTTGGAATTTTCCGATACTTTAACAAAGTTATCACAAAAGTATAATTGAGTTTAATATGACGTTAAAATTAATCATTTTATTTGTCTTGACTATAAATTTATATTTTGCTCTTTGTGACGATGAACGAAGTCTCCGTAAGTTTAATAATCTAATTCCATTTAATTATTTATTTAATATGAAAAAAAAACTTAGAATTTAAAAATAAATCGCATTACTTTGAACTACTGTTTTTCTAATCATTTTTTAGATTACAAAAGTATACAAATTAAGCTATTATGTCGAAATTTAGAAGATGCACCAAGTGTATTATTGTACAAAATAAAAAATGCATGTGTGTTTTCATAAAATACATTATTTTAAAATTATTCATTCAATCGAAATTGATTAATTGTTCGTATACAATATTTTTTACTATTTCATAATGCAAACAGCCCCAACATTCTGAGTAACGGTAGGATAACATGGAATACGCTAATATTTTACGGTATATCGTTACCTCTAAACGTTATTAGACATTATTTTGTTCATACTATTAATTGTCTTGAGTTTAAATTATAAAATTATAAAAAATAAATTTGACATAATAGTTTATTCCTAGAAATTGATTAGATGCTAATTAATATAACTTTATAATCTTAATAATTTATAGTCATTCCGTATCGATGTTTGAACAAGGAACAATGTGTGGATCCATGTAAAGTAAGATTAAGTTATGTGTATCCAGGGTGCAAACCAACCCGTACAGCATGTTCCAGTAACGATTGCTGGTGTTATTGCAAATATTAAAGAGGAGAGTTTTTTTAATAATTTAATTGTAAACTGATAATCTGCACAATAAATTTTAATTAAAATTATTCATCAAATTTAAAAATAATTATTATTTAATATAACAAATCTTTAATAAAATATCCAAATTTTTTTTAAAGAGTTGTGACTCGTATTTTCTCCAGCTTCTCTTATAGATGCTTAAAGTGCATTTTCAATGCACAGAATATTCTTCATTTCTCATTAATACTCAGGTCGCAGAAGCGCGCGATTCCTTGAGTAGCCTCGATTTTTATTCATGAATTTCGCACGAATGAACAGAAATATGAATGTTGAAAGTGATCGCCGTGAATCGCGCTCCTCCGCGAGAGTGAATAAATGGTGCGCACTCGAGAATTGTCATTTGTGTAGCGTACGTACTCGCCTTTGATCAGCGGAAGCGCCCGGCTAACTACGGTTGGGTGAAAAAAAAAGCCGAGGGTTGAGGATGCACGCTCTGGACGCACCGCATGGCAAAAAGTCACGCGGACGCGGGAGACAAATCATGATCCACTCGGCGTTTTTACGCTCGGCCGATATTGTTGCAGCTGCCGCCTTTACGCGTGCGGCGCGTCTTTTGCCGCGCCGATGAATTATTAAAGTCTGGGAATCGCGGCTCGCGCGACTTAACGAACGCCGCCCCGTTTGTCGGACGCATCGGTCATATCGATCGCGGCGGAAAAGAAATTCATAGCGAGTGCGAGTCCAGCAAAAATAAAAGGGAGCGAAATGCGAGGATGGATAACAAACGGCCGAGTGGAAAAAAGCCTTGTGGTAGCAGTAACGAGTGGCACGGTAGAGGTCATTTATAAAAAATCTCATCGACACCTCACTGCAGATTAAAGACAATCTTTTATAACCGTGGAATTATAGATAATCAAAAATGAAGAGCTGAGCACGCATCGCACACATTTTGTCTATTATTTGACTGACCCTATACTACAACTGATTGTTAGCCAAACTCGAATCAATAAAATAATCAATATTTGTATAAAAAGTAACTATTGAAGCTCTTACGCGAGTAAATATTAATTATGACAAACTTTTCTTTAAATCTAATCCATTTTTATGTAAGGAACGTCGATTTAAATGAAAATTTGAAAATTTTTTTATAGCACCGAATAATACCGAATAAATGTTTATTAAATTATTATGTACCAAAGAAGAAGTTGTGAAAAGCTGCTTTCAAAATCTTTATTGACTGTAATATGAAAATGAAAAATTCACTTACAGTCATGCATATTGATTTTCTTAAGTAATAAGTACTGACTTATCGTTTGAGCATAAAGTATTTTCTTGATTAAGTAACTATTGAAAGTTGATTAAATGACTATTCGCTCATTTCCTGTGCTTTATTACTCGTTCTTTCAGGAAGCATAATTGAAACCGGAAAATCAAGAAAAAGTAATACACCGTTGAAGGAGCATAAATAGCGGATCGTTAAAGGTACTTTAGCAACGAATGCGCGTGAAGGTTTGACGAACGGGAAAGAAAGGCGAAGGGCAGGTAAAGGGGGTAGATCGTTAAAGTTACGATGTCGCGAACGTCAATCCGCTCGGTTTTCCTGATGGCCGAGCGAGCAAAACTCGTGGCCCGTTCTCACGGGAAATTCCTTGCGGGATCCGAATTCTGATCTTATCGATCCGCGCGAGCTCCCGATTGGCAATCGGTCGATTGGTGAATTTGTTATGAGCGCGGGCTCTTCCCCCTTTTTTCCGCCTCCGCCGCAGCAGCAGCACCTTTTTTCCGCCTGCTCCTTGTCATGTTCGCTCGAACTCGTTTGCAGGCTTCTGTATAAAAGCCAGCCAGATGATTGAGGAGAACGAGTATTATGATGGGGCGCGTGTTTTACCGCGCGTGCTCGCGCGCCTTCGCGGCCTCAGAAGAAGTGGTTCAAATTGCGCTCCGTCATAAGAAAGTGTAATGTTTGAAGTTTGCGAAAATTGACGTGACGACGTTTTGCGCGTGATTCCCTCTCGTCCCGAGTAAGAACGAGATCTACGAGATCTGCGAGATCTACGAGGATCTACTACTTTTTAACTCGGCCCGAGTACTGTTACTATTGAATTTCATTGCCTGTCTAGCTATTTTTGCGAGGGATAGTACCGAGGCTCGCCGACGCTGTATTTGATACTTGATTTCTTGCGATTTTGGTTCCTCTAGAAACCACCTCACCTGTTTACTAATTATTTCTACAAGATTATTGGAATCTCAAAAATTTAGGAAATTTGTAATACATCAATTTATTTAGCAATCCAGAGGATTTGCAGTAAAGCTACATGTTAAAATTAAACGGCATGAAATTAAATTCTCGTTCAGAAAGCAGTGGTAAAAAGCAAAAAAGAAGTAATTGATCGACAAGACAATGTGCCATTGCGTTTAATAGGATTCTTCAAAAAAGCTCTCGCGACAAAAGTTAGGAAGTCGGCTTGGCGACTCTATAGAGGCAGCGCCGCGGCGCGGTTACCACGAGGGCTGTCAATGTAGGCGCGTTCACGCGTCGCATCTTCCCCGGCAATAAAGTGGAAAAAAAGGAAGCCTTGTGTGGCATCTGGACGCGTGCGCGAGACCGGGCCTACCTCTTTCTCTCGCTCACAATAAGATATTTATTGTGGCCGGCCCAACGAGGAGGAGGAGGAGGAGAAGGGGGCATTGTGCGTGAGTGCGCAGCCTCTATAAGAAATAAAGAAGGCAAAAGGGGGTGGAGTGATGCATGGCCGAAGAATTCGTAGGAATTGAAAGTTGTTACCGCGGTGAGGGCAGATACCAGCGAGGGCGGCGAGATTTAAGTCCAGCCGCCGTGCCGTGAGCGCAAGATAACGTCGAACTCCTCCTTCTCTTTCGCTCTCCGTTCTCGCCGCTGCTTCCCTCTCGGCTCTATAGAAAGGGCCGCTCATTTTTGCGCCGAGTCTTGCCGCCCTAGCGAATTATGCATGCAGCTTGAATTATTTTCAAAGTGCATTTGAGAGAAAAGGTGAAATTTATGGACCTTGTAAGTACGCGCTGTTTACATTATTGCTGAATTTCGTCTTTGATATCGTCTAATAAATCTCCGAACCATTTCGTGGTCTCTGCAACAAAGCAAATTCACCTTTTTTCATACCCGACGAGCAGCTTTAACAATTAACAATTTCCCTGCAAAATAAAGTTTCTTATATTCGATTTTAAAAATTTGCGCTCCATCCTTATATATCTAGATCATTTTGATTTCTTAGATACGGCCGGCCTATGTTGACATTTTTCCCGAACAAAGTGATGCTCTTAATGAAGTTTTTCAAATTCCACGCGTTTATCGTGTAAAAAATAAAAGAAACGGACTTTTGCAACTTTTTTAACGAAAGAGTTTATATTATCGTTTATAAAAAGCGCAAAGACATACATATTTGGTCCATCACGATCGCTTTTCGAAAATTTTAATAAATTAAAGCTTATTTGTACTCGCGGAGCATTTATGTAAATCCGCGAAAGCCGAAAGTCCGACACTAATTAAACATGTGATAAACGTCAAGGAAAGGGCTCGTTAAATAAGATAAAGCCAAAATTCGCGCTTATCTTCGACAGGTTTCGGCGCGCGAACGTCACGTAAGATTCAAATTAAGCGAGAGGGGGAGTGCGAGCGTGTAGGAATGTCCGGGCGCGCGAAATGAAAACGGTATCGGCGCGCGAACGCTCCGGGACTGAGCCTGAAGGAAAGTTTTCGCATGGCCTCCTTTTTCCGGACCGCTTCATTTTTCGCGGGCATTAATAATGCCCAGGATTTTCGCGGCCCGAGACAAATTGCTGCGCAAATCGGCGCGTTGCAGCGGCGATTAATCAGGGTCCGATCGGCCGGTCGGGCGGTCGTATAGCTCATTATTATTCGTTAATCGCGGGGCCGCTCGGAGAGTATCACCCGCGGCAGCTGCTTCTGCGTCAGCCTCCTTTGATCTTCTCTCACGTGAGCAAAGAGATGCCGCGCGTAATCGACGACGTGCGTTGCGTAACAAACGCGCGCAACCACCCTCAGCTTCGGTAACAGCTACAAACGGAGCTCGGACGTCCTTTTTGCGATCGTCTTTAATAAAGTAATAATTATGTGCTTAATGGAGCCCGATGAATTTGCTAGGCAGTTAACGCGCCGCCTTTATAACTGACCGCTCAGCTCAAATTTATGCGGAGGGTATTACACGCGGCGATTCATCAGTGCACACTTAGAGAAATGGCTGAAGAAAATTGCTATTTTTTAAGCTTAACTGTATTTTTTAAATGTTTTATTAACCTGCAGTACAAGTTAGCCAGGTTTAACATATAGGCTTTATATCTATTTCGATATCTATATAACGCCTATGTTAAGCCTGGCAAAGTCGCCTGTCTACGTGTATCGGATGTCAAATCCCAATGCAGGGCTATTTTTTACTATCAAATAGTTCTATTTGCGAAGAAAGTTCAAGCGTTACCTCCTTACGAGCAACTTTGAAGATAATTTTACAGTAATCTTTAATCAAATTTAAATTCTAGAAATATTTTCTAGGTTTTCAAAAATTCTCGATTTTGTAATATCAGCATTTTTTTCTTACTCTGAAAAGAAGATATTGTGAAAAAGAGTAAGATGGAAAATTTCTTTTTCTGATTTACACTTTATTTTTACTTCAAAAAAAGTAAAGAACAGATTCAAAATTAACTATTGAAGGTCATATTCCTTGACGAAAGATTTAAGCATCTTTTATGAGAAAATATTTAGGAAAATGTGTTGACTAAAATGTAAATTTCTCAGCCGTTATTAAATTTGGATGCCGCAATAATCTTACCTTGTTTGACATGGTCAGTGATTCTTTATGGTAAGCAACGTTAATCCATATAATTTTCAAGTTGCTCCCAGTAAAGTTTCTCTTAAAATAAAATACATGCACTCAGTATTGAGATCAATTATGTAAATTATTTAAAAATTCATATGTTTTGCTTATTAACGCATGTAAGATAAAGTAAGTATCGAGTGAATTGCGTGTAGTTTTTTAAGAAAATTTTAATTTACGAAATCGGCAAATAATGTAACTGAGATTTTTTAATAATGATTATAATGAAGGGTGTAAGTAATGGGTAAGTAATCCGCTGTAAATTTTATCTGACGTAATCGTTCTTAGCAGAAAAAAATAAAGATTTTCGAGCAATGACGGTCTTGAGACTAATCGCAGCTACGCTTTTAACGGCCCATTTGCTCTAGGGCAGCTGTTACTGCTAGTGCTGGCGTTAAGCGTTCGGAATTCAATAATATTTGGAATTCTCGTAATCGAAAATGGGGGGTCGTCTTGGATATGTGGGTGGGCGTGAATATACGTAGGTAAGACGATTGCTGCATGTACAAAAGCAGTCTAAAAATGCCAAAAAATTGTACAATGGAAAAAGTCTGGCACCCTTGGCGCGTACCAGCTGCGTGATATCATTCATAATGCAATATATTTTATTTATATTGCATTATTCGGCAAATAATTAATTATTTTTTATGTATTTAAACGAATGACTATTGCAATTTAGACAAATCATTTTGCGAAATACGACATTTAAAAAATGTTGCTAGCTCACTTCCTGGACCTAAGCTAAGCAATGTTTTCATTGTTTCATCTAAACCAAAAAAAAAGGCCAAACGGTTTTCGTCGAGGAATGGAAAAATATCTGGATGGAGAAGGAAAGGGGAAAGAAATCGAAAAATAAACAGAAAGCAGTAGTCTGGCGGCGCACAGGCTTCGCTGATCTTGCGAGCTTATTTTTTCGGTGCCGGCGCAAGCACCGAGCTAGTGCGCGGGAATGGCCGGAGGAAGTAAAGCGTAAATCCTAATACGTGGCTTGGATAGAAAAATAAAATGAAAGAGTGGAGCGTCATATCGTCTTAATTTTTTTCGTAGCGCCCGTGGGTTACGCGATCTCAGTCTTGCCCTTGGCGCTGCGGTCGCTCCTGTTTTCGCGGCGAATTTAAGTCGCCTGTAACTCCACTGGCTTTACGGCAGATGTTTAAGCTTTCCATCCACTTCGTTAATCAACGCCGGCGATCCTGCCTTCTTGCCACATTATCTCGCCTCCCGCGGCTCGACCTTCATCCCCTCCTCTTACCCTTTTTTACGCTTTCGATTCCGAGAAGTGGAAATTTCGGCTGCCGAGAAGTGGAAAGTAGCTTGTACCTTTTTTTATGCTTTAATTCTTTTACTGCCCCTCTCGGATGTTAAATTCTTATACAATTATCGCCGCGGCATTAAAGCTCCGAGAAAAAATAAAATACAACTTTCAATTAGTACAAAACCCTATGATATTTCACGAAATCCGCGTTAATTAAAGGCACGCGTTCACGCGTTCCATTCTTATCTTCAGAAACGCGCTCAACTCCGGTACGTCCCGCACTCCCGCCTTGTTTGCGATAAAAATGTGCGAATGCTCTCACATGTTTATCCCCGACAATTTCGTACTTATATATTTATAATTAAAATTTTATTAAGTAAATCAATCATTTTAATCATTTATCATAATAATTTTTCTGAAATTTTGAAATAATCACATTGAGACACAGAATAAAAAGTAATAGATCTCTATAGAAAACTGAAATTTTTCAATAAAATTTTACTAATTTTTTTATGCAAAATATATGATAAGGTACAATCTTTTTTTACTCTCTCATAATGAGCAAGTTTACAGGATGAAAGCTTACATGTGCAGCCGGCACGAATAAATAATTAATGAAGTCGGAGTTCAGGCACGCACGCGCTGCACTGCGCTCATACACGACACAAGTGATTTACAAAAATCGGTCGAAACGCTTAAACGAGCGGCGAGCTCGTAAGTGGATGCTCGAAAATATTTGCCCCCCTTTACAATAGCTTAACGCTCACCCGCGTACTCGGAAATGACTTTCATTACACACAAAAGCCTTCGTTTTGTTTTATGCGTTTCTTTCTTTCCCCCCTTTTTTTTTTTGAAAAATTTCCAAGCGAGCGGCGACAACAGTGTCCGAAAGTAGAGAGCCTCGCCCGGAGTAACGGAGGCGGGAGGGAGCCTTTAACGATCTGGATGTCTTTCATTTGCAATTACACGATTTGCAATTATCCGGAGAGTCCGGGACCGTCGGCGCTGACGCGTACACAGGAGAATTCGGCCGCGCCCGTGTGTGCAGTCCTCGCACGCACGGATCGTCGCCGCCGCAGGTCCATGGGAAGCGATCGCCCTTCTCCCGCAACCGTAATAGGGTGTCGCGCTTGCGTAATGTTTACTTTCGTGCACAGCTTTTAAAATATGCTTTACACGCCGATTCCGCGCGGTTCTGCCTATTGAGAGAGGCTTTACGGGCCACGGGGAGGCGGGGGTGAATTATGGACGCGGGTTTCTTTATTTCACGGGCACGAGGAGCACCGAATGCTGCACTCCTTTTCGCCTTTATTAATCGTCGCCCTGGCAATAAAAATTCGCTGTTAATCATCTTCTGTAAAAGGGCGCGCCTCGACTGAGGATAACGGCCGGAGACGGCGGAGGTATAAAAATGCATGGGATGCCCGGTCAAGGATCTTTCGCGTTTTCAGAAGGTCTCCTTCTATTCACTCTTATAAATACGCTCTTATCAATTGTTTATTTTATCTGCAAATTTAGATTACTTTTGCTCTTTTGCTTTCAATATTAAGGGTGCGTGTAACAGGTTCACAAAGAGAATTTGGAAAGGAATTAAGGCTCTGTTGATTACAATTTATTCCTTTTAATTAAGCATTAAACTTGGGATCTTAAAGCAATTTGTCCCGGTATTAGGTGCAGTGAGAAAATAAATATTTAAAGATATTTTTGCTCGTTAATTAAAGCTTCGATAATAAAAACTTACATAATTGCTTGGAACGATATTTAGAATGGACAAAGAAATCGGCCTCGAAAATGAGAATCAAGTAAATACAGAAGAAACGTCACGGAGTACGCGTACATGTTTTTTATAACGAGCTTAAAATGCGACTCTACGCCACGCGCATAAATATAAACGCACAAAAATAAGCCAATAGAATAGAATTAAAGTAAATGAAAGAATAGCCATACAAACAATAATAGCCCGTTTCCAGTTCATTCTTCCGTCGGGCCAAGAAAAACGGTCGACCGGTAAAAATAAAAAGAAATGAAAAAAAAGGAGCACCAAGGCAGAGAGGACAAAACGAGGGATGGAGAAAAAATACTGACAAGCGGTAGGACAAGCCGAAGAAGAAGAATCTTACAAGCGGCAATTCGAGTTAAAAGTCCCTTTTCCACGATAATACGCCGATTCCCATTCTATCGGCGCGGCCACTCTCTCGGCAGTTTCTCTCCCCCGTATACTGGCCGCGCGCCCGTTCCGGGACTCACCGCGGCGATCTCGTTCGCGCGCTCGAAAAAAATCGCGCGCTCCGGCCGTAAAGCAGCGGATGAAAAATGAAAAAAGGTGAGGGAGAGACGTGGACCGGCGCAATATCTCTCTTCGAAAAAGCAAGGGGAGGACGAGACTTAGAGTCCTTTCGCGCTCGGAGATTGATGCCGCTCGCGCTTGTTTAAGAGTCCTGGCGTGCCCTCGCGCATCGCGGGCTTTACGAGTGGCCGACGCCTTTTCTCACTTGACGAGCCCGCGCGCGCGCGGCACTTAGCCTTCTGCCTGTACTGGCACTCCCACCTCCGCCGAGGGCGCAACCCATAATGCCCCGCGGTCCTCGAGATTTGCTGGGAAGCCTAAATTTCAAAATACGTACATGCATTTTGCGCTCTCCTATGGCTTACAAGCAGAGTCTTTCGCTACGCCAAGTCCGCAAAGATCTTTTCCTGTCAAATTTAAACTATTATATTTGAGCGAAAAATAACGTATATGGATAACCTTTACTTAATAACGCATGCACCTTTCTCACATGCATTTTAGTGATATATGCTGAAAGCGAGTTTCATAAAGTGAAATTTTTATATGATGAAAAAGGAGAAATAACTTTTTCCACAATAATTATTTAAGTGTGCGCCGTTACACAATGAATATAATTATTTCGCGGTGAATTAATATAAGGAGGTATATAAAAGAAGAAAAAATGAAAATCGAAAAGTCAAAAGCAATGCGAAACTCCAGTTGAGTGTCGCTGGTCCAGATCGTGCAAGAGCCGTTACGTAATGCTCTGAGAACGGCGACCGGCAAGGACGAAGGTATTCGTGATTTAAACACTCGATACTTTATGATTTGCATGTGCAAGCCAATTAGAGAACAAGGAAAAAATGAAGAGGACGCTGAATCAAAAAGGAAGATAAATACTTCAGAAAGGAGAGCGATAAAAGACTTATAAAATATCTAAATTCGACCTTATTCAAATTGTATTCACGTTACAACATAACGATATCGTATATTTTTATTTAATCATTACTTATTTTAAAAACAAGTTGTTCTTTAAGATTAATGTAAATGACCCAATGCATAAATGGAAGTATTAACTTCATAACTAACTTATTACCTTTTAGTCGATCTATTAATACAGCGATAGGAATGCACTAAAGAAAAATAATAATATCTAATTCATTATCAAATAATTATAAAATTAAAAACATCATTTTCATTAATACAATAGTTGAAACATTTATTGTTATTTAACTCTAAACCATTGAAACTATTTTTTATTAGCATAATTTATGAATAAAAACTAGTTTAATTTACTAAATTATTAACAATTTAAAGTAATTATTATAGCTATTAAGACTTGCAGTTTCATATTTTTAGTAATGTACTAATTTACGTACAGAATATAAAGATTATTTTTAATTCAGTGACGACACTCCGAAAGTAAAAAAATCTAAGTCAGAAGTCCAGAGCATACTCGTGCCAAGGTTACAGGCACGTGCTTGCAAAACCATAAAAATGTCCAAATTGTCATAAAGTAGTTGCAGTTAATTTTTTAAAAATTACAGAAACTCGTTGAAGATTTCATTCATCTTGTCACTTCAGTATCAGTTAATTGGCGCGTTTTTTTATCACAGATAATTTTAACCAATTTTTTCCCATCACTCAAATTTGTCTATCTTGTTTCATTTGTTTTTTTAAATGTCTTTGATTTTTAACGGTTACACACTCAACCGCAAGTATTTTCAATTGAACCGCTGCGCCAAGCACTTCGATTGCCTCTTGTAAAATATGCACATACATCTATTTATTTTTTTTAATTTTAAACGTGCATCCAATCGATGCGAATCCTGGTTTTTTGCGAAAATTTTCCACGCCGTTTGTTTAGATTTGATGATTTCACAAGACATTATTTACTCGAACGCAGATAGTTAAGCCATTTAATTTGACGATAATTTATAAAACGACACGCCGCAAGTTTCGCACATTGCAAACCACACTCGGAAATGACACGCCATCCATAAAATGTGTCGTAAAAACTTTATTTATTGCGTGGAATAAAGTGTCCCGATACTGAAATTTTATTAGTTTTTTTTTTAATGCTCATTTACGATGTGTAACATTCGGAGATCGTAATTATTGCTCCGCGCAATGAGCAAACAGTATTCGGGAGCTTATGAATTAATTTTTTTACCGATGCTACTTACTGGCACTAAAAATGACAAATATATATTGTTTTAATTGAAAAATTAGGATAAAAATTATGCTTTTTAATCTTTGGTTAAATTAAAAATTTAATATAAATTTTGCAACACTTATATTGGTGACGTGTTAGACGATTTTATTTGATACTACTACTGCTTTCGAAGAAGAAACTTTCAAATAACGCATTAATTAATCATTATTTCGTGAATGGTAATACAACATTTGAAAGAAGTATTAATAAATTGATGAAAATTTTATACTACGTCAAGAACAATGAAACTTTTGTAACCATATAAGTGCCATCTTTTCTGATTTTCGAGGAAAGAAATTTAAACTGGCTCTAGTCAATTTGACGATAGATCAGCTTTTACCACAAGTTGTACTATAAATACTGCACAAGGTCAATATCCTAACGAGTTCCGAAGCTCGGCATATTGAATAAATTGCATTCGCTGCGCGAGGTATGCACAGTTGACGAACGCGCATAAATAAAATAATTTATTCATCAATTTAGATAAAGCGCAATCTACATAATTAAAAGATTTTTACAGCCCCGAGAAAAGGAATAAAGTGAATAAAGTGATTATATCACAGAAAAGAGGCAACGCATGAGCGAACGCATTGCATCTCTCTTGAGCCGCAATTATTGCCGATACACTTCCGAAAGAAGCTTTAGATCTGCTTTTAGCATTACAAGCGCCTTCTGACGTCATTAATATCCCGCCCGATATTATTCCGCGCGAGCCGCGTACAATAACGTTGGCGCCTACGTGCGCAGGAAAGACAAAGACAGAATCCGGCCTCCTGACGAAACGAGCGAAAATATGCTCGCCGGCGTAACGTCACTGCGCCAATAGGTATATGTAATGTAATTATGACATTGCCTACTAATTCAATTGTTTCTCGCGGATTTAATCAAGTCAGTAAACGCTTAATATTTTCTCTGCACTCGTGACCATTAAATGGGACACATGCTGTATGTAACATTTTCTGTACAGAAAGCGCATTCGCATAATAACGAATTTATCTTACATACATAAATAAAAAAGAAAGTTTAAAAATACTGCTCAAAGTATTGTTTAGAAAGACGAGGGGATGACTTTTGGCGAGTCGACTGATTGACGGCTCAACGGAACTCCGCGTCAGCTCGGCTCTCGGTGAGAGGTGCTACTAGTTCGCCCACGTCTCTGAGGAAACGCGGCATTGATTACGCCGAGCTGCGTAATGCTCATGAATGGGGCTCGGAGAGCTGCCAGTGAGAGACCCGTTGGGCCTATATTTCTCGTTGCATAAGGTATATCGCGTGGAATCGATAAGCGCTCGCACGCGCTGCCTTTATGAATGGAATATTCTAGCGGTCGAGGCTCGCTCGTGGAGAGACGCGAGTCCAACGCGTTTAGATGCCGGAAAAGCTTCAATTGCTTTCTTACCGATTGAGCGCGATAATAAAACTTTTTCGCGAGCTTGACGCCTCCGTCCGAGAGTTTATTTCGTATCACCGCACAATGAGGCGTGCTTTTTTCTTTAACTCAAAACAAATTGACATGATTCAAGAGAAAAACACATTTTAAAGGGAAGCTTTCTTATTGTAAAGCATTTGTTGCATTTAAAACTAATTTTTTACTTTTGAGAATGTCATCACTATTATTCTCCTCAGGTTAAGAAAGATAATTTTAGACTAAATAGCGGAATCAATAATTTATCATTATCTCAGAGTTACATGTTACTATAATTTATTCAAAATTATTTTTTCTCATGACATTTAACCATAATTGTTTGTGCTCATTAATATAATTATATATAAAAGTTAAATTTATTGGAAAAATCGTTTATTAAGTCATTAATGATTAATCGATACTTTTAAAAGCATATAAAGTATATTGTAATGAAGAGTGCGTGTTGTGTGGTACACATTTCGAAATTAAGATATTATGTTAATTACAGGACGGAGATAAAATCTTGCGATCGATAAAAGTAGTGCAACGAAAATTACCCCGATTACGTAGCAATTATTAAAAAAAAAAAAAAAGAAATTGATTTAAACGCGATAGCGAAAATACATTATTACCGGCAATACCGGCGCACGTTATTATCGAACGTGCGACGAATTCCATCGGGCGGTTCTGTAAACAGAAAGAAACAGCCGCGGCGTATCGCGCGGTATTTCTATTCGTGCGATTCGTCAGATTCGCCCGATTCACAGCCATTCTTCCGGGATAAGGTTGCAATAAAAGTACGGCACGCTACGTTAATTAACGAAACGACTGATGCATTCAGCAATGTTTTCGTATACTGAAAATAGCAAATAAAACATTTCGAGCGTGAACTATGATAGACTGGTCCAGTGTTTCATCCAGGTGTGGGCGTTAGTGCGATAATTCGGGAGTGATGCCAAACTCAGCTAAATGAAATCTCAGATGATGCCGAGTTCCCTCTGCGTAAAAACAACTCTACGTTAGACTTGTGCTATAAAATTTTCAGTTGCAGTTTTAAAAAATTGCCAAAACTTTTAACTGCTTTTAAATCCTCGACGCACTTAAAGATTCATCAAGATGCTAATTAAGATTCTTGAAATCTTAATTTTCTGAATAATCGTAAATACTTCCAAACACTTTCTCACCCGATTTCTTCGCCTCAATATTTCACTAGAATCGCGGTTAAGGGTGTTAAAAAGTTTATCAAAGTCGTATGTTACAAGACAGCTGATAAGCTCCCAACAACACCGAAATTACTTAATACACTCAGCGAAAGCACTCGCGCGCATTTTTACGATTTATTTGATTTACAATCTCGGAAAATCTTATTCGATCGTAAGTAACAAATTATGCTACTTTTATTTTACGTATCCTTTAAAGTTTAAATAAATATAAAATCCTTAATTTACGCTGAGGTTCATTTAAAGATAGACGATATATTTGCATGGGAATAGGAAGAAGAAGGAAGAGTAGAGGATGGAGGAGGAGGACGAAGAGAAAGGAGAAAAAAGAAGGTGAGATATTAGGTGAGATATTACGCAAGTCGGGGCGTCGCAACGATAAAGAGGAACGCGCAAGCGCGACGTCGTCGACGACGATGACGACTCCTCGGCAGGGGTGCCAGCGAGCCAGGCGTTCACTCGTGAAGAGAGGCGCCTTTAGCGTACTCCCTCTCTTTTCCTCAGCCGGTTTCATTCGTAACACGCTAAATTCATTAGCACGCCTCGTTTAGCCGGGATACCCTCGGCCCTGTCATAATTGAGATTTGAGATTTTCGGCGCTCTTGGCAAAAAAACAGCGCGAAAAATCGGCCGAGCGACGGCGCTCCGCCAGCTTCCTCTACGACTCCGACTGACGACGAGGATGTGCCCCCGCTTTATTTATGAATTTGCTGACCTACAAAGACTAGAACCGAAGCGATTTACCCGTAAAAACAATTATTTACTTTGTTGTACTAATCCGCGCTTCATTGCCGACATTATACTAATGATTTATTTATTTACACTACTGTTAGAGACGCTATTATTAGCAATTCTCTAGCAGATTATTGTTGGACTCTTGATAAATACTATTATTTTAATAAATCTTCCTTTTTCATTCGTTACAGCGCAGCATCTCTTGCTATTGCATACGCTTTATACAATGTTGAACGCAATCAAGTTATATATATTAACAAAACGTAAATTAGTATAAGAGTATAAAGCGTTTAAGTAGTTACAAGACGAGTCAGGCAACACAGAGAAACACTATAAACTACAATAACACACTTTCAAACACAAGTGCGATATACATAGAATAACGAGCAATCGCTTATGATCGCAGATCGAGCTTCTCATAAATTTCTAAGACTGCGCGTGAAAAAACAAATAAGCAAAGACTCGTCAAGTTATCAATTCTCTATAGCAGTCCGGAATCCTTGGAAAAGCCGCGCTTGACTTTTCGTGAAATCGAAAATCGAGCGCCCGACCTTCGAACGAGAAAAGTTGCGAATCATTAGCTGTTTGTTTGTCCGTCATCTCCGCGATGCCGCGTGTTACGTTCAACAGCGCCGCTATATTCCATACTCGCTCTACAAAAGCCTCACGACAATAATATCCGCCTTTCTGTATTTAGTTTTCCTATGCTCAATACCGAACGGATTATCTGTTTTTTCAAAGAAAACGAGATATTAGCCTGCGCTTATTTTTACTACCGTGTTTATGTCTTTAGATTTTATTATTTATAATTCTATGCAGAAAATGCAAATGTCACAAAAAGTATGAAGCGGTAGTAGTGACACGAGTAAATTAGTAAATTTAATATGATTAATTAAAATTAAAAAAAAATTGTTTACGATACTATATTAATTCAAAATTATAAAAGGCGTACTTCTTGATTATTGAGCAGAGATAATATATTTGTTATACATTACTTACTTAAAGTTTATAAGAGTAAATTCTCGAGATATAATTACGTAAGTAAATAACAATAGGCGATGAATAATTTATCACATTACTTAAGGGAAATTTTATTAATGTGTAAAACATACCTGCATCGTAAAAATTTCACATTAACCCATAAAGTACAGAGTGTAATATATTTCATCCATTAAACGGCTTCAATGCAAGTATTTAATTGACTTCACAATCAATTAATATGTTTCCCATATTTCTATCAGTACGAGGCGGTAGATTGAATTGAGTAAGAACCCCCGTAAGATTTAATAAAGAATTTCCATTTAAATTGCGTTCAAAAGTTTAATTTTTATTAATTAACACACTTTTAAGCCTTATGAAAAAGCGCTTGTGGTTTCTTGTAAAATATTGCCCGAGCGAGTCTCCCCGAGAGATCGTAAATAAAAAAGGCAGTCGCGCCTGCTGTACGCTCGTTCCCGGTTGCCGGGGCCCCTCCCTCGCTCCCCCCGGGACTCTCCGCCTCGGCCCGGCGCTCGCGATCACGCGCCGCGCACCCATTTAATTATCAATAAAGCGAATTGAAACTCTTATTTCCAGGATTTAAGATCCGAAAATAATACCGGCCCGGGCGTTCGCGATAAATTTTAGAACTTTTAATTAAGACGTCTTCGAAGCGCTTGATTGGCCTTTACGATTCGAAGGGCCGAGGCGGCGTGTGCGCGCGCGAAAAATAAAATCAGCCGCGGCACGAACGCCGCTCTCGACGTCTGTCGACGAGGGCCGAGTCCTGCTCCGTGTTCGCATTCGTGAAATACCTTGGCACTCTCCACCGCTGACGCCTGCCGCCGCCGCCTTTGCTACTGCTCTTGCGGCCGACGCCGCGGGGGAAGGGGTCCGACTCTCCGCTCTCTGCCCACGAGATTGATTTTCGTTTCAGGGATCGTAATTTATCAGGCGCAATAAAAAATCGAATTGATTCAAGGGAGCATAAATTTCAACCTGACAGTGAAAGCTTTGGCTTTTATCGGGGGCCCCTGAGCTTCCTCCTTGCCGATTGCGATCACGTACACTTTTCGGTATGACGGCTCTTGCGAAAAAATTTAGCACGCCCGCGAAAACTTTGACAACGACGCCTCATTATAAAGCAGCCAGGGTTCGTGCGCGTTGCTTTTATCTCCTTTTAAAATATCTTGCCGTGCCGACAATGGGCGATGCTCAAAATCGAACAGTAATGACGTAATGATCCTCACAAAAATCCTATCTCAATTTTACCTTTAAGGGCTAGCTATATGTATTATCAAGCTTATTTTATAAGAACCACTTGTTGATTCACGAGGGACGGACTACACCAGTCTATTTTAATTTCTATTATTTAGTAAAAAAATGCCTAGTTGCAATACAAAATTATGGTACTGTAGTGTTAAGTAATTAAATGAAACCATATTTTCAAAATAAAATTTTTTAGTTAGGGTACAACTTATATTTATTAAAAGTCTAATACTGGCCAATATTTAGTCGGCCATGTTATGCTTTATCTTGTTTAGATAAAAATAGAAACGACTAGACCATTTTTATGCTTATAAAAGAAAGAAAATTTTGTCGATTTTTCTTCCTTTCTAACGAATTCTGTTGTTGAGTTTTTGACCAGAGGGCCTTATTACCTATATTTATTCGATAATTTGTCAAAAAAAATGTTCTTAGTAGAGTATGGCCAAGAAAAAAAAAGCAGAGAAGAAAAAGGGTACTTTACGCAACGTTCAATTAAAAGCAAAAATAAATCCGACGAGTCGTAACGAGAGCGCGCGGCAGTTTATTAGGTACGCGCCGTTTTCCCCGATAGCCGCGACAACAGTTCTCTCACTCAAGCGTCGCCCCAGGAATATTCTTGGACTCGGGACGCGCGGGTAATAACGGATTGGAGTAATTAGTGGTGCTCGCGTTATGAGTTTCGGATTGCGTTAAAGAAATGATGCGTGCCGGGTGCGGCCACTGCTGCCAGTAGCGGACTGCTTGCAAAACACGCTGGGCTTGTGGGAACGTGCGCGGGTTCTTCCTGTGCGATTTCGTTTATCGGCCATTACGGTTCATTACAATCCTTCTTTCGCGTGCTTTTCGAACTCGGATCGCTGCAGCGAATAACGAACCTCAAATTGGCCGCGCGCGCACACCGCGGCACGTGTAAGCTTTACCCCTTTTGCCGGTCGCTGCCTCTTTTTTTGCGCCCAAGCAAAAACACCGAGCGCCTTCACGGTTATTAAACCGCCTCATTTGACTACCTAGTGCTTTTCAAGAAGCTTCAACTCGGATATTCGCGCACATTTTACCTTTCGACGCACTGCGATAGATTAGAAACTATGAGCGTGCCTCTTTTTTTTGCAATATTTGTACAATATAATGGTTTACTTATTTTTACAATTTTTACGTTGACATTAAAATTACTTATTCGATGCGATGCTAAATAAGCGCTTACAATTTTCAGTAGTTCCGGTGCAAAATAATGGGCAAGTTTCTTTAAAATTAATTAAAAGCTAGGCTCTGCTTTATCCAATGAAAAGCCTCGAGCTTGGAAATCCAGGGAAAAAAAGAGAAGCGAAATACGCCCGGCGATCGTTAAGGATTATTATGAACAAATAAGCCTCGAAATATCGACGCGAGATCCATGAGATTCGGGAGGTAGTTCGCTGGGTCACGATGGGACTTTACGATCGGTCGTTCGTTCGACGATCGAACAATGAGCCCCGAGTATTTGGTCCCGGGAGATACATCGCCGTAATAAGCCGGGTGGGCTTCATTATGTGCATTGTTGTCGCGAAAAAAGCCGTGCAAGCGCAAGCGGCCGGTCTCCCCCTTCAGTTCAAAGGCCCCGATCTCCTCAAGGACTCTTCTATGCTAAATTAACAGCCATCAAAATAAACTAGCAATTTTTTTTAAATCTTTAATTAAGTCTGCCAGACAATGTTTAAATGTCGTTGTTAAAAATTCAGAGTCCCCGGCACCGAAGACCTGTGGTACATTATTACTATTAGCAATATATTTTCCTTCCAACGAATATAAATAAAACTGAACTAGATATCGATCGGCACGTGAAACTAAAAGAACTTCAAGTGTACATTCTATCTATTTCGGTTTTTTAACTATTTCTAAATTTTGTTGCGGCACCTACTTTTTCGGGGATTAGTTGAAAGTTACGCTTCTAAAAAAAGGACATGAAAGCATTAGTTCGCTCATTTATAAACATAGATTAACCTACAAAACTAAACACTTTTTTAACTTGCTTTTCTTTTGAGGGTAAGTCGAGAAAAACTATTTGCTCGAGTTTTTTTCATTTCTATTTCTTCTTCATTCGCACAGTGAAGAAAAATGTTGCCTTAATAATGACTGCAGTCCCTAGTTTGGCACTTGGTAAAGACTGCGGTAATTTTTAAAGGTAATATTTTTCTCCTCGCAGCCGGCAGCGAGTAAGATAACCATAGGCCACCGAAGACGAAATGAATCTCTGGCTAAGCCTTACGCGCAAGTAAAGGGGGCCAACAATTAGTTGAAGTCGGCCGTGTAGTTGCCGCTGGTAGTTTTCGGCCGAAGGAGAGATAATGCCGGAGTGAGCCGCGAATCTAATTCAGTCAGCTGTGCAGATATACAAGGCGCGCGTAAGCTTGCGCTCTGCTCTCGCGAACTGGGTCGCGCAATTAAATGGCCGAGCGCGCGTGCGCTTCGAAATATTACCTGATTATACGCGAGCATACGTGGGGCCTGCGATATTTCGGCGGCGACTCATGAATACGCCGAGGCCGCGGCTTATTAAACGGTTTGCATTAAGGCGCCGCCCTACCCCGAAGGAAAAGTTCATAAGCGAAGGCACGATTGCCGCTCGATTAATTAACACATTTTAACATTAATTTAACCGTGCCTCACGGCTGTCTGATCGACTTGCACGCACACAACGCACACCTACCCATATATAACGAACGCACATATTCAGGCGCACACAGTCAAGCGGCGAAACAAGCTGAGACATTGAGATAATACATTGAGACAACCGCGTGCGGTAGCTCCTTTGGGCAGCATTCGTTCGAGCTTACGCATGCATAATTGATGCACGTGTAATGAGTTAATGGCCGGCTATCGGCTATTCTTTATAATCAAATATATACCGGCGGATTAAAGTCGCAATCGGTAGTGGCCGCCTCGCCGCTACCGACTATTTATCATCACGAAAATTCCGAGGAGCACGGCTCTCACCGGACTGTGTAGCCGAGGTATACCTCCTGCGCGTCGTGAATGTGGGCCCGGGTAGTTTCTCATTTTAAAGTACGCACCGCGGAATTTCTCAAGGCTGTAATGCCGGCAATGACTTTTTATCGCCCGCTTAAATTTAAGACTGGCCACGACACGTTACACAATGGACGCAAACGAACTTGGCGTATTGCATCGTCGTCGGTTCATAAACGCCGTGGCAAATTGCAAAAGCTTACTCATTGCGATGATCAAGAAGCTACGCATCCGAGAAGCTACCCTACGACTTGTTCAAATTTCTAAAGATTTATGGATCAGATTCCCGAAAATTTTCAAACATTTCCAACTAACTATACAGCAACTAATTCTATATTATTCTAACCGGTTGCTAAACTTTTGCGCGTTAGGCGAACACTTTGCTTTAAACGATCTAACATACTTTTATCAAAATTCGTCATGATAAATGTGATGAGATGGTGTACTTATCGAACAGAGCAATTCCACTCCAAGCAATCAGAAAATTATATTAAATTTTAGGCCGAAAGAGAAAACTTCAGTGACATAGCGTTATGCAGCATGGTTTTAAGAAATTATAGCTCTATCAATTAAAAGTGACGTTTAATTTTTTTAGTTGAGTAAGCATTCCCGAAACCCTTATAAATTCCTCGAGCAACAGTAAATAAGGCAAAATAAACATTTTTTCACATTAAAATGAATTTGAAGCTTACGAAAAATTTAACGTCCAATTACGGCAGGCATAATGGCCTTATAATTTAAAAGAAAAAATAAGTGTACGCACATTCGCGTTGCACACATATTTCGGAGAGAGGCGGCACTGTCAGCGTTGCCATTCCCCACTCGGTAATAAAGCAGATTCCCCGAATATTTGGCCGACGGTGGGGGCGAGACGGAGGAATGTCGGAGTTTCAGCTTGTCGCGTGTTGATTTTTTGAGCGGGGCCAGCATTTCGCGTCGACAGGGGATTTCTCGTGTTTGTCGCGGGTTAGCGACGGGAGTGCTGCTCAGCGCCCCCATCATGCAAATTCGGAGGTAGGCCCCCCGATAAGCCGCTCGCCGACGGCCGGATGAGATGAAAGGGCCGCGCACCGCGGTGTATAATAAAGAGGGCAAAAGCTAGCCGCGGCGCAAGCTCACCCGGAGCCCGTGCGTAAGCGCGCGGAGAAGCGGCGCGTCGCGATCCTGCCGGATAAAAAGCCGCCAGCGAGATAACGCCGCTGAGTAACAAGAGTACACACGGATTGCCGGGGCTAGTTTGCGGAACTGCGCTACCTCCGCCTGCATCTCTTTACCGAGATTTTCCTGCGATAGCACACAGCTGTGTAGCTAAATTCACTCGATTCTTCTTTTTTTATTTACTATCCTCCTTCCATTCTCTTTGCACACAACTTACTCATTTAAAATAGCAGAACATCGAAGAGCAGCATGAAGGCCTGCAATAAAAATTGCCGTTCACCAATTTACTATGCGCGCAGAATAGTTTTGGAGAAACGCGACTATTAAGAAAGGTAGCGATTAAAATTGTTTCGCTTGAACAATAAACCCGTAAATGCCGGCAATGGAGGTGTGCGCGCGAGAGCGAGGTGGTTGCCAGAGAGAGAGAGAGAGAGAGAGAGAGAGAGAGAGAGAGAGAAAGAGAGAGAGAGAGAGAGAGAGAGAAAAGAAATCTGAGGCGGAGGGCATCGCTGCAATCACAGTCATTACCGAACCGCTGGCCGAAAACACATAACGAGCTCTCGGCGAATTTCTCGCGGTTCAATCAGAGCGCTATCATCCTCGGGCCGGGGCTACTGGACGTCATTAATTCCCTCGGAATATTAATTACCGGTGGCGATCCAGGCTTCGAGCTCGTTGTTCTGGATCGTGCAAACGGCCTGCGGCCGCCTGTTCGCGCGTCTTCCTGCAATTGACATAATTATTAAAGTGAGGTGGCAAATTGCCGCGTCTCTGCCGTTATAGCGGCCGGATCGAGTTGCGCGCGCCCGAAGAGCCGCGCCACGGACGGGGCGATAAGGAATACAAATTGAGCCGAGCGAGGGTGAAAAGTAATGATGAAAAAAATCCGAGTTGAAATGAAGATTTATTACCCTGCTCTAGGGTACACTTTAACTGTCAGTAAATTATGCTTGATTAATAAACGCTGCTTTGTTTTCTGTCCTTTTGGCATTTCATATATTTCACACATCATTAGATCGCGGGCTAATTAGCGTAATTACGAAAGTTATGAAAAATCTATGAATCATTCGTTCGTCAGTAAGAAAATTAAGACTATCATGTCAACAAAAATTCATTGATTCCTGCGACTGGAGACATAATAATATAAGCAAAATTTGAACATTGGCATTATTTTATTTAGCTGAAAATGAGAAAGTCGCATTAAAAATGGTACCAATTATGAATATCTTGTTTATGTTTATAATTACAATCATTTTTTGGTAATACGATTTTTCTAGTCTTCTTTTAAAGAAATGACCAGCCTAATGATTTTGAATGTAATGATTTTAACGTTCAATGGACTGTCAATAATAAAAATAATTTTAAATAAAGCTGCAGTAGATAAATTTAGTAATTCATAATTACAATAGGATATCCGAACATTTAAAAAGAAAGAAGTATAAGCGCATTGACGTAGACAAAATGAAAGTGCGATTGAAAAGTAAAAGAAGTGACGGAGGCGCAAAAGGAGAAAAGAAAGGGTGAGCGAGAGGGATAAGTGAAGGAAAACGAGATCAGGAATTAAGAGCCGACGGCGGAATTTTTAGCGGGCACTTTCTGCCCGCTCCGAAAGCCCAACGTGCCACGAATGTTTCGCTAGCTTTAAGCCTTGCGCAATCAAAGGAGAGGTGTCGCGCAAACAGAAGGAAAGAACGATCGGGCTAAAAGTTTGTGCCAACTGTCGAGCCAAAGCCGGCCAAAATCGTTCCTTTTTGTCTCGAGCTCGAGAGATATACGCTCGCCTTGGAGCCAGGTGGACCAAAAAAAACTGCTCGTACTTTGTATTAAATCCGCAACACGAGGCGCCATCCATCGATAGTATCCTATTTTATTTTTTATTTTTTCTGACGGATTACAGACAAACCGCACAGTCCATCTATCTTCTTATGCGAATTAGTCGTTTTCTTGTTTTCTTTCTTTATTTTTTCTTTGGACAAGATCCATACTGATTTTTTTATACTACTAGCAAAATTAATCCCGGTTCGCGATTAATGGTAATAAAATAACAATTTCTAAACAGTTAGTAAGTGTAGTAAGTGTCATTGATATATATTTAAAGAAAAAAATAATTCTTTGATAATTAATATTATTTTGTGTATTAATTAATTTAAAAAAAGGAAATCTAAATTTATGTTTGCAGAAGCTAAGTACCAATCTACTGGCACCGGTTTTTTGTAATGCTTTACAACATCCTGCCATCATCTTTATAGATACAAAATAATAATCAATATATCATTAGTCAAATAAAATAAAAACTATAAAAACTAATAATAACAAAATTTAAAATATAATTTACGTTTGTACGTTTATAAATAAAAAGAGAGTATCTCTTATTATGCTGTTACCACAGGAAAAGGATGGTTGATGCGTAATCGTTTCTATTAACAAGTTAATTAAAGCTAGTAATTACCAAATAATTAGCATCTCAAGCCGAGTTAGAAGAGGCTGGAAAGAAATGTTGACGAGAAGAAGGAAAAAATTGAGGGCCACGTGGGCGTTCGGTTAGAAAGGCAAGACCTTGAATGCGGTTACGTCGTGAACGTCTTCAAAAACCGCAAAACCCTCATGAGCGTAGAAGAATTTCTTGAAAATTGAAGCGATCTTGGAGCCGAAGGTCCTTGCGAGATGCTGGAAATGAAAGAAAACCGCGTTCCCCTAGTTGTGATATAATAGTCGGCTTTTCACAAAAAAACCTTTTTTCTGTCTTACGTTTCTGACGATTCACACCTGCCAAGTCATTATTTTCAATAGCCTCTTATTATGTATTTACGCGTTGGGCTTCAATAACTAAACCACGTCATGCAGATTTCGAACGAAAGAAAAATCTTCTGCATTTGCAAACTTTAATAACTTTTTTGTTGTTTAAAAAAATTATTTCAATGAATAAATCTTTTAACAAATTAAAAACATTTTTTAAATATGTTATAAAATATGCCTTAGAAGTATATTCACTGTTTAAAGTGAAAATTTTTCTCAAAAAACTCAAATAAAATAGCCATGTTAAGCTTTCTTGTGTAGTTTCATAAAAGTTCTGCATGTTGAAATATTAAAATTCAGTAATTAAGTAAACTAGGGATCTTTATTAAATTTGAGAATAAAATAGGGAGAATGAAATTCCAATTTTACTTAAAAATATTGATAACAGCACCTGATCTGTCAATATTCCCTTTGTACTAATTGTGACTTCGCTTATTTATTTAACAATCGCGTGCGTTTCTGAGATCGAAGATTATTGAAAAGATTTATTTAAATGAACCAAGCGACAAATGTGTTCTCATTTCTTGTCTCGCTTCCGCGTCGATGCCAAAAGACTACCTGAATTAAGACACGTTTTCCTTCTCAAGTAGAATCGTTGTACAAAACGACTCTGGTTATCTTACAAAACTAATCAGTCGTTCCAAATTAGCAAGTTCAAAGATCAGTATAAGAGATTTAAAGAAAAAGAAAGATCGAACGTAATAATTATTACTACTATAATGAGTCAAAGTATAAACAAATGATAACAATTCATCACTCATATTACGCAATGATTATTATTTAAGAAAGTGTAATATCGTTAAGCTTCTTTTTTGTTTAAAGAAATATAATGTCACTTAATCTAATACAAAGCAGAAATGACAGAATAAGTAAAATGAACAAAAAAAATTAGGTAAAACAAAAAAAATGAGCTTTCCTCTTAACCATTCAGCCCATGTAAATTTAATCAAGAAGTGTGGAAAATTAGTAGAAAGGTGGTGTTCTTAAAAGGAAATTGTTATATAAATGATATTTCGCTCTGCGGTCGATAGAAACACACGTGAGGTAAATTTTAAATCGATTTGGTGATCGTTGGTTCAACCTCGCAAAGGAAATTCTGTATTTGCGGTTAGGTTTTTCACACGTGTACAATTTTAATGTGACATACAGTGCGAATGATTACATTTGATTACTTTTTATACGTTTTACATTTTCCCTAGTTTTATATAAAATATGCGTTATCCGATGAAACCCTTAATTCAAGAAACGTCCTTGAAAAAATCTATAAAATGTGGAACAATTATATAAGGAAAATCTGGCGACTGGTGGATGTATAATAATTTGAGAAAAAAATGAATATCGCGTAATAAGTGACGGGAATGCGTAGCGCGTTATAATCGCGTTAATAAGCTCGCATACCATACGCAGCGCATCTGCAGAAAAAGAGCAAGTCCAAAGATCGATCGAAAGATGTAAGAATGACCTTTACGCGAGGAATCAGCTGGTTGCATAATTGCAATTTATGCGCGTCGACGGGCCTCCGGCGAAAATGAAAAGGAGGCACGGATCGACCTGCCACCGCCGTAAGCGAAAACAAAAGTCAGTTGTGCGCGGGCGAAATTTCGAAGGCGCCGACACCGCGAAAGTGACAATGAAGGATTCGCAACACGTACCGGTGACAAGAGCGCGCGCCGTATTATTTTTTTTCCTCGCCCATAATTCACATCCCGCGGCCTCTGCTCACTCGTTCCCTTACCTGCAACATACAACGGGAGAGGAGAAATTAATTTTCCTGCGTATTCGACGTATATCACATTGCGCGGAGGTGGAGGCGCGCTGCGGAGGGAGGTCGAAGGAAGAGAGAGAAAGGGATAAAAAAAAGAGGACCACAGATTTATGAGACAATTGCGGAGACATTTAGCAAACAACATTATTTTCTTCTGACTTATCGAGCGCTACTTCATTCGATTATTACGTCGCGCTCTCCGGCTTTTCCATCTACTTAACGCAGGCTCCTTTATGAGCGCAGTCTTCATTATTGTTGCTGAGTGTTTCTTACAATCGTTCTTTTTATTAATGCATCACGAGAATAGTGTTTGACCATTAAATTTAAAGCTCGAATAAATTCAAAGATTTCTTCATTAATTTACAAATTTTCACTTTCTTGCCAATTAAAATTACATAATAATGTGTAAATTACACTCGTGTAAAAAAATATTATTTATTACTACATGCAAGTGCATATCAACAATACTCGCCCTCCGGACCGTGTTTCTGCCATGTTAAGATATTATTTTATTAAAAGATTCCTATTTAACAATTTGGTGTAGAACAAGAATTTTTACATTGTAATATGTAATTATCAGATATTAATATGCAGGCAGAGTAAAAAATTAAAAAGTGAAGTATGAAAATGGAAAGAAAAATTATAATAACAGGAGTCACAAACAATAAGATAAAATAAATAAAGTTCAAGTTGCAAAACGCTAGATTTGCTATCGATTGAATCCATCATTGTTTACACATACGCTTACATAAATAAAGCTATTTATCTCATGGGAGGATCTCGAACTTTCCAGATTAGAATAATAACAAGGTGCTTTGCAGCCAATGTTCTCATCTTTAACACTTCGGTAATAATTTAGGTTAATAACAAAAGGTTAGTCGTTTTTCACTCGAAAATAAATTATTTTTCAGTGCATAAACCCGTTTATAAAAATACATTTATTCATTAAATAGCAAGCAGTCAAATTTGTCCTAAGGAAAAAATTGAGGATAAAAGGCTCAAATGCACTTGAGTAAAGTTCCCGTACTTATTTTCCTTACGGGAGTGTGACACAATGGGTAAACAAGGAACTCGTTGCGGAGGTATAACCAATACGGTGGGGGAACACGGCCTGCGTAGGAAATTTCACGAAAAGGCAACAAAAGTGAGTAATAAGCTGAAGGAGCAGCATGAGCGCACGGGGCAGGCTGCTTAGGCTAACTTGGGCGTGCTATTTGCGTCTTTACGTCGTCGTCTTACTTCGCCCAAGCGCGGCAGTCGTCGCAGTGGACGGCTAATGCCTTCGGAGGGGAAAACCTCGATTTCACTTCTGTCTTCGCGAGAGCGCAGGCGACCCTGCATCCATGATTATTATTTTTATCGGCCCCGGTGCGCGCGTTTACATATTGCGGACTCCATAGCTTTTACCAAATCGGGATTAATTGCGGTCGCATGTGCTCCATAAGCTCGGGCTCGCTTCCGCGGTTATTTTCAATTTATCGCCCGGAAAGCCGCTTTGCGCTTTCGCGGCCGCATTATTATTCATATAAAATTAGCCGTGCGCGCTTCGAACGGGTGAAGCTTTTTTTTTCACTTCGCTTTTGCGCGGTTGAGTTATTGAGTTATTCATTACACACGCGCACCTCCCATTTGGGCGGGTTAGCTGTCCGAATAGAGGGTTAAAACCTAGAGGTTCTCCATTTTCTTTTTAAATTTTCATTTAAATTTGCAGGATGCAGCTGCTTGTGTTATTATTAATCCTGGCTATTCATATTACCGCCTTCACAGTCATTAAACTCAAATTACTTTTTATGCATGCACTTCACTAATCGTTAAAGTTTGGTATTGCGATAATGAATTTATATAGCATTATAAATATACCAACTTAGTAAACTTTCAAAAGGTAATTTAACATAAAATAAGAGATCTTGCAATATAACTGTATTTAAGATGCATATCCACGGTTTACAACAAATGTAAAAATAAATGTAAAAAATGTATTTTTCGATCGAAATTTTTACTATATTTTGATGAAACTTGTACGAAATACCTTTCGTAACAAATAAAACATATCTTAAGGGATAGTTGCCCATTTTCCCCCATCCAAACTACATGTTAATGAAAAATTAACTAAGCGTACAAGTTTGATTAAAATAGACTGAAAGACGTAGTAAAGGCAACGTTTAAAGGCAATTACATATAGGATGCAGTGACGATAACGACATAATTGTTACTGGAAACGATATAATAATTTTATGATCGAAAAAATTTTTTCGACGTTGCACATAATGAATAAAGTCATACAATGAAGTTGTGTCTCAGTTCTCACTCTCTTTTTCCTAAATTATTGATCGCACTTTAAGCGGCGTCGGAGTCCGAGCCACTCCTCGGAATTACAGCTCTCCCAATTAAGCCCGAAAATACTGTCTCTTAAAAAATAATAATTCGGCCGTCTCAGAACAATATTTTCTGGGAAAGTATATACTACGCTTGCTCTCGCGCAGCTTACTCTTAAACGCAGGAGTGCGCGCGCTCGCTTTAATCCGGCGGAGGTCGGATCGCTGCCCCTTAAATCGTTATCTTTAATAAAATCGGCAATTTGTAAGTCTTACATTTAAAGGCAAGCACGCGCTCAGTCCCAATAACGTCCGATACTTTAGGGACTTTCACGAGATAGCAGCAGCCCCTGCAGCTGTATATGTATGAAGAGAGCCGAGCAAGAAGAGGCGGCCGCGGGCACTCGTGTGTCGGCGGCGGCGGCAGCGCGAGGGCAAAAAAAGAGTCGCGGCGGAGGGGCAAAAAATCGGACGATTACTCGGCGTCGGCGGCAGTGCCGGCAGGAATTAGAATCGGTGGAATCGCGATGACATGGTCCTTTCGTCCTCGAATAATATTTCGATTACCGATCGTGGGAATGCCGAGTTTTTTCAGCGCCTTACGCACTCGGCCAGCGCAGGCGCTGAAGCCTGCAGTGCGGCCGCGAATCTTATTCCTCTCTTTCTTCCCCGGAATTGCATGGAATATAGGCTTTCGAGGTACGTACCAATCAAAAATTATCAGCGAGCTACACAAAACTAATTTAGTAATTTTACATTCATTAGTATTAAAATGGTTCCACAACAATAATTTATTTGTTAAATTATTTAATTTAACAATTATACAAGTTCTTTTCTTCAATTAGAAATGAGTTCAATTAGATTAGAGTTGAACATACAAAACAACATTCGATCATTTAAATAAATATATTATTGCACTAACAACGGAAGACAGGCAGATGTCTCTCTCCGATTTTTTGAAACTGCACATCGGTAGATTATCGAAAAATATTATATATATGATTTATAGGGGGTGAAAACCACCCCTAAAATTTACTCCTAAATATCGCCGTTAAAACATATTATGCATCAATATCTTTTAATCAAGATATTTAGGAATAAACTTTAGGGGTGGCTTTCACCCCCCAAATCATGAGAGGGGACACCGGCCTGCCGTCCCTTGTAAGTGGTATTTGTTGACACCTTTTAAATACCTTATTTAATATGCAAAAGTAACAATTAAATTCGGAGTTAATTATTAGCGTTCTTGGTTACTTCTGCGATAAAATCGAAAATTAAAAAGAAAATGGTCGATCCAGTAAGATTTACATTATCGAGACACGCAGTCGCAGTCATTTGCACGTTGGGCCAAAAAGTCAGCAGAGGTTTCTTTGCCGTTCTCCCTGTTACTCCGCGAGTCCGCGCAAGTAAGCGAGGGCAAGAAGTGACGAGGCAGGGGCCAGTCGTTCGGCGAATCGTTAAAATCGCGGTTAACGAGAGAGCGGGAGAGAACGCTCGGCATTTTTTGCGCATATCGAGAAAAGAGAGAGACGGCGCAATTGCGCGAGGAGGGGGGAGCGCGTGGACTTTCTTGAAAAATCGAAGGCAGCGGCTTCGACACGTCTCCATCGCGATCGGCTCGCTCACGTCTGCCGATAAATCGCCCGGGAAGAAGGCCTGCCCGGTGGGGGGATGACGATCCATTTCGCGGGGGCTGGCTTTTTGTCGCGCGGTCGCGCAGGCGCTTTTTCGACGGCCATACTCGCCCTATAAGAGGAGCTAGCACGTGCGCAGGGAAAAATTAAGACTCCGCCTTGTCGACGTTGCCTCTCGTTTCTTTTGCCTTCTGCGCGCACAGTTCTCCCCGCCTTCTTGACCCGCGCCGCTTTAATTCAACTTACGCGCGAGTTAGAGGCCGCAACATTTTATTGGCCGTACGTGTTGCTCAAATCGAATTAACTGTCTTTTGCCAAGATTTTAATGATCATTGTCCCGGAGCAACAGTCATTTTTAAGGATGCTGCAAGAAATGCAAAGAAATTAAGTGCATCTAAGATTTTTTTAACGAAACTTGCCCTCTATGTAATACATATATGATTAGTGGTGAGAAATCGTATCGTAAGTTGAAATAATGAACTACTCCACTTCCAAAAGAGCTTTTCTGTTACTAAGGAACGTGAAAAAAAATCTTAAATTGGCTTTATCGTAGAAAAGTCATAGCATTACGTCAACTGGTTAACGGTGTTTCATAAAATTTTTGCGCACAGGGGACCTCGGGGTGTGCACTGGTCGAAAAGGCCACAGCGAGAATTACGGGCGAGCGCAAATGTGGCACGAGCACGACGACGACTAGAACCGCCTGCCTCTACTTGTCCTTGTGCATTACGGATATTTCCGTCTCGACTTTTAGCCGCTTAAGACCTTTCTCCCTCTCTCCCTCCGCGCCATTCCCGACATGGCCAGACGTTGCGCACTAGAAAAGAGAGCTAGGAGCCTAGGCCATGCCAAGCTATCTCAAGCATCGGACCTTTTTTGCCCTTAACAGCGCCAGCGGAAAGCTCGCGACTCCATTGCTAATAGCCTCGTGCGCATGCAGCGCCTATTTCGAGCCGTCGGCTCCAAGTTCTGCGTGAAAAACGAAATGACAATTACACTTTGTAAACCTTTTTTTCTTATCTTGTGTTTACAACAAAATTTTATAAAAAAATAACGCTCTAAATCAATTGTGTATAACAAATAAAAGGAACCCTGAGAAAAAAAAAACATTACAATATACATAACAGCGACTTCAATTCTTTACCAGAATAACGATCAATTCCTTTTTCCTCTCCACACCCTTTTGCACCTACTGCATTGTGCACGTATAAGCACTCGTTGCACAATAATATTGTTCTTGAAGAAAAGGGAACCGGTTGAATTTCTGATTGACGGCTGCCGCGCGCGTTTGCACGTGCGCACTTTCGATGTTGCTTTTAATGATTGTCATCGATTTTTAAGGGTGCAATGAATTTAAATGTCCAATTATCAAGGCTCTTAAGCGTAGCTTTCATTAATTAATAAACACAAATTGATGCTAAACATTTTTCTGAGCTCTTGACGAAATTGCGCTTAACATACTAATAGAAAGATAAGCTTCGAACTCCTGTACTAATAAATTACATATTAAAACGGGTTTTTGTAGAAAATTTTAAAACTTTGGACACTCTTTAAAATGCACCAAGTACAAAAATATGAGTGGTTACATAAATCTTGCCACTGAGTTTGAATTTCAAATCGTATAATAGTCTCAGAAAGAATTATAATTCTGAATTATGGAGTGTAAATAAAAAATGTACAAATCGTAACTCGTTTCTTTTGTACATGCAAAGCTCGTTATTGTAATGTTCGTTTATTATACATCTATTAAAACAGTAATTTAACCAATTGAGCACGGTAATAATAATGTGAAAGATTTATTTATAAGAACTTATTCTTGGACTTAATAAAATACAGTCTGTTTTAGCTTTAAGTATTTCAACAAACTTTCCCGCGAATTACGCAATGCGAGGCTAATTTGGGGCTAGGTAAGAAACTCCCTCATAAGTCATCGCTTTTAACGAGTTTGCCAAAAATTCCAAGAGTCCCGAAAAGACAATTCAGCCTTTTATTCCAGAAAGCGAAAGTAGACACGGAGAAACTCGATAAGACTCATCATCCCAATAGTCGCGAGGGTTATAAAATTGGAAAGGCCGTCAATAAAATGACGCAAAGCATCATATCCTGATAAAAATACAAAGTCCGCTCGCACGCGCTGCATAACTCGCCGGCATATTCAGCGGTCTGAAAATAATTTCGGATCTAGCGCTTAAAATTCTACGAGCAATAATTGGCACCCACGCGTACAACCAGCGCAAGCGCGAGAAGACGCATCACCGACGGATGATGAGCTTTCGCGTGGCACGCGATGTTTCCTGCAGGTGAATCAGGATGCCAATTTTGCATCGGCGCTGCCGCGGCGAGGAGCTGAATGAACCGCACGAACGCTGTGAATAGCGCCGATGAGGTACACCGATAAACACACCTCATTAACGGCGGATCCAAGCTTTGGCTCTAAGTTTATATGTGCCTTTTCCGGAGCTGATTTTTCGCTCGCCAGCCTTAAAAGGCTCGAGATGCCGCGCTTTTTCGAAAATAAACGCGCTAAGGTGTCTTTCAACTTTTTATACTTGATGTATTTACTTTGACGGCTGTTTTTTATAAATAAAATGAGAAGGAAGAGTAGCAAGTAGTTCAATAAACTTTTGATTCATTTTCAAATTCAAATTAAATTAAAGATATTTAAATGACGCCAAGATATTATTACGAGTTTATAAATTTATTTTTATCATCAAAGAATTTTGTTTAGATGTATTAATAAAATAACTATTTCAAGTTTAAATGTAAAATTATTGTTTATTATTTGTTAAATATTAGTCCGCTACCCTTTATTTTCTTATCGGTAAATTAGAATGGAAAATACGTAATGTACTCAACAAAAGTATGGTGTACATGCAAAGTTGAAAGAGCTTTTTGATCTCGCGTGGTTACGCTTCTTCTCTTCGGGTACGTTCTAACTCCTCCCTCGGTTTAAAAAGTTCACTTCTCGCCCTTAGTTTACAATAGACTATTGTTGTGTAGAGAAATGCTTTTTCGAAATATATTAAGGGGGGTTTATACCTAAAAATTTTTTTTGAAAAAAAATTTGAAAATTAAAAATTATAATAAAATTTATATTT
>JAWWEN010000003.1:360472-406944 GCA_035582955.1 Sycophila texana
TCAAAACTACAGCTTTTTCTGTAGGATGTATTTAACAGTGAAAATTTTGTTAAACCAACTAAAATTTTTTCTCAGTGTACTGACTCGTAAAATTAGGATTTTTATTTTGAAAGTGCAGGAAAGATAGTGCACTAAAATTAGCTACCTTTGTTTTTTGTTTACTTGGTTAGTCGAATATTTAAATTTAAAAATGACACAGTTTTGAAAAAACCCGACATAATAACTCGACGATTATTGCATTTATAGATGTTTGCTTTAACTGCACGTAGAATAAATTGTGACAAATCATTTTCTTTGTTACAAGAGTTCAATGAGGCTCTTAAAGGACTCACTTAAAGGAATCTCAGATAATGCGAAAATATTGGACTAGCTGCTCGGTGGTAAGTGCAAAAAATTGAAGAGGTAAAATTTGGTTTCTAAACCTACACGCAACCGACTAAGTGATTGATTTACTGGTTAACGTGAAAAATGATAATCTCGTTTTTGATGCATTGCTGTTAATTTATGGGCGGTCTTACAAATGATCTCCGTCGGGGCGACGGAGATCTCTTGAAGTCTCTTAAAAAAGTCGCGCAAAGCGGCTGGTAAGCGCGCGGCGTATATCGCAGGCGTGTCGGAAGGGGGGGGGGAGGAGTCGCTATCGTTTAACGTCATTCCACGGAAAGCCGCGCTTGGATTCTGTGGTGGGCGCAACGCTGATTCCGCCGATTCCGGAGGGAGAAAGGTGCTACAAGAAAAAGTCATTAGGTCGCAGGGACGAGTGGGGAGGGGCCCCGAAAAACGGCGAGCACGAAAATAGGCTGATGGAGGGAGAGAGAAATAGGCACTTCAAGCGCGGACTATCGCTATCGTCACTTTTTTAGCAGCTCCTTCAAGAGCCATCATAAGTTGAGACAGACGGCTCTTCGTTCCTTTTCACTTCGTCTTAAGGGGGTTTTAAAAGATTTTCTCCTCAACAACTAATGAAATTCTCATCTGAAGCTAAGCTTGTGCTGCTGCTGCTTTGAGCTTTTCTAAGATTGACTTGAGTAAAAATATACTTCAAATGTATGAATATTATACTAAGTTTGTTAATACTTTTTAACTCATATAAGTTAAAAAAATTTATTGGTAAAAATATTTACACGGACTGTATCTAATTTTATAAATTTTACAATTCATCTAAGGAATTAAACATTTGACCTTTCATCGCTAAAAACTACAAGAAATAGTGATAATTGAAAAAAACATTTGCTTCTTTCCGTGTATACTTGGCTATTTAAAATGTCCAATTGACATTTTAACAAACACATTTGAGCAATCAAGATTTAATTCTGCCTTCATTTTAAATCTGGATCCCTCATTTGAAAAAACATAATACGTCACTTAAGAACTTGAAAATAGACTGAATGATTATTTCATCTCGATCAGTCTTAGAGTGAAAATCTACTGCGCTTTTTTTTCAAACTAAAAGGCAAATAACATATCGTTCTAAGAGATATTTCTCTTTTAAATTATTTTATCTTTTATTTGACTTAGCGAGGTCAATAAAAGCTCAAAAGAATGTAATAAATATCTCTAAACTAAGAATGATTCGCTTGAGATTTATACGATTGTTTACATAGTTCCAGTCGATTATTTTTTCGCGCACGAATTCGCCTAATTAAAGCAGCTTTACATCCAGAATTTACGTCGAAATGCATCGGCTTCCCGGAAGACAAATAAAAGGCCGACGTGAGCGCGAGACGCGCACGGCCGATGGGTGAGCTTTTCGAGTTCGCGGACCATGACTTTCAGGAAGATGCCTCAAGGTGACCGCTTTTATGCGCCCGCAGGCGGCGTCTGCCCGCAGGTAACCAAGTCCTCATAAAAAAACGCAATAAATCGTCCGAGTAAACGGCGCGGCAGTTCTTCGGCGCACTGAACGCACTAAATTTAGCGCTCGTTTGATGGATACGCCGGTACAGTGGCGCATCGGACAAATGCACCTCTTCTACGGGCCAAGCGGCCCCAAGCGCATATTATCTTAACAATGGAATCTAGAGCGATGCGTCGAGACCGCCGGTCTTAATTTAGGAAAAGGTGTGTGCGCGCCGCCGGTCGTCAAGGCGATTTTTCCTTCGCCGGCCGGGGAGAAAAGGACCGCCCGTTTCGTGAATCACGACGCGAGTGCCGCTATTGCCCGACTATTTTTAATGCGGACGCGTCGCCGCAGCGAGCTTTTCGAGAGGTATTGTGAGACGGTTCATGCTTTTTCCCCCGGGATTTTACTCGATCGTTTAGTGTGCCGCTGCTATTTCTATTTTTCGGGCGAAACGACGGTAAGCCGACCTTTTTAATTGCAAAAAAAAAAAAGAAATAAATAAAACACTTGCCGCTGTGTGGGGACAGAATAAATTTTTAATGAATTAATAACAGTTGGAAGCATTCCAAATCCCAATGGAAACATCGCAGTGGACATTAAAAAATTTTCTTTCACGAGTTATTTCACATCGTACAATGTATGAAAAAAAAAAAATATATATATTATTATAAGATGTTTGTATATTTCGTAATAATTTTGTTGAAAGAAAAAAATGGAGATTGTAATTTCTTTAAAATTTCAAAATTAATTACGAGCTTAACAAATAATTAATTATTATGCAATCATTAAAGCATTCCTTGTGAAATACGTTTACATTCAGAAAATGGCTGGGTTCTTCTGAAATCGAAAAATAACAGAAATTTATAGGAAAAATATTCACATAAACTAATAGAAAAAAGAGAGAAGAAGCAAAGATTGGCTGATAGTCGAAGGTAAACATTCTGCAGAACGTTCACCCTGGCATTGATGCGAAAATAAACAGGTCGCTGATCCAGTGAGCTTGCACCAACCGCCCATTGCCTCGCACTTATATATTTGCCCGTTAACATTTCTCGCGCATTTCTTCTTATTTTGACTTTCTGACTTTTTTCCTTTTTCATTCTACTTCTTTAATCTTTTCTTTTTTAAATTTGGAGTTTTAATTGATTCCTTGAAAACAAAATACTCTTTCATGCTTCGTTATTGCAAGTTTACGTTGAGCTTTGGTGCACATCAGGAAAACTAGTTTGAAAAAAGCCTTATTAAATTATATTTAAGAATGAATTTTATGTGCGATTTTAATTCGAAAAATACAGAATTTTCATTGGAGCTACTGGATTCAATAATATAGAACACTCTAAAAATATTCGAAAATAAAAATAAGTTTTTAAGATTTTCAGAGTAGCTATAAATTAAATGATTCAAGGTTAAGCTAGAGCATTCTGAGCAATTCTGGGCTAGGGAGTAAGAGGGCGAGATTATACGGATATGTGTGCGTGAGAAAGATAGAGAGAGGGAAAGAGTAGTAATGGTTTTAATTATAAGCGGTAAAAACCATGCAACTGCATAGAGGCGTCCTGTTTCTAAATTTAAACTTGTTTTCCATCGACAGCTGTTGGGCTCTATGTTTACGAGTCATTTGTGGACCTGAGAATTACCTTTATATCTCTCGCGTCGACATCGCCGCATGCTCGGAAGAAAAGCAATGATCGCGTCCGCTTCTCGCCCGCGACGCGCGACACATTTAGCCGATATATCTTTAAAATAATAGAGTTGTCGCACGTGCTGTATGAAAAGCACCGCCAGCCCGATTCATTTGATCCCATCCTTTTATTAATAAAAGCACTATCCCATCCACGCACTATCTCCCAATATTTTCTCTTTTTTTTTTTATTAACAGCTCCGCCGAAGAATTTCAAGGCCAATAGCTTCAGAAATTTTTCAGTAAACTAAATTAATGTAAATATATTTGTTTCTTTTTCAAAGAGGATTAGATGAACAACTATATAACAAATTACCAAAATGAAATCATAAACCGTCATATATTGCGAGACGCGCTGCGATAGGACATATATTGTCACCACAGAGTTGATCATCATGACGGGAAAAGAATTGACAAAATTGAAATAACATAATTTATTAAACAAGGTACAGAAAAAAATCTTTATAAATGATAAATGTTCTAGGTATATTTATTACAGTTGCATTTGCATTAACGCATTTCACAGGCGTTTGGTAAATTTAGATTTTCTGAGAATTGTTTAAAAATCATAGACTGCCTAATCTCTTGTATGATTTACGAATGCAGAGGCACAATCTTGTTTCCACAAAGCACACGATGCTATTTCGTAATACTCTTGTCTCGACAGACGCACTTTATAATTTTTAATAACAGATGAACACCTTAAGTTTCTTAAAATACATACGAGCTTCGTGAAAAATTGCAGTGAGTTTATGGTATTTTAAGAGAAGGCGAAAAGAAAAAGTAGCTGCGATAAATCGTACCAATTTAAATTGGAACTTTAACACTAACGCAGGAGATATAAAAGAACGACTGATAGTCGAAGAGAAGACAATTTTAGATTGAGATTTATGGATCGGAAACCGCAATTTTTCGTTCATCGCTGTACAATTGTCGGCGACGCCCACGAAAACAGAGACTTTCTTATAAAAATCACTCCAATATTCCAACAGTAGAGGGTGATAATAATAAATAATAAATAAAAATGATGCGACTTTTTCACGTATAAAAATTTGTTACATCCGATTAAATCGGTTTAATACAGGTTCCCACGACTATTAGCTTATAAAATTTTGCACAATCTTATGATTTCTGGTTTATAATATTAGATGGTTGAGAAGAATTGTACAAATTTCAGTTTTTATTCTATCCTTAACAAAGGCTCTGCAACTCATTGCCCTGTAGTGTAACATCCATTAGTTCTATTGAACCGTTTATGTTCGTTTACGTTTATAATTCTTATAATTAGATTAGAGTAGTTAATTTAAGATTATCTTTAAGATGCTTCTAGATTATTACTTAAAGTAGATTATAGAGCGCGTGGAAATATTTAAATAAATAAATAAATAAAAATCAAAGAATTTTTTCAGCATTTGTATATTAAAAATATCTTTTTAAATAATAGCCACAAAAAATTTAAATAATTGATTACATGCTATATAACTCAGTACTTAATTATACCGTTTTTATTGCCACTTTGTAGTGGTATCAAATGAAAAAGTAACCGATCGGTCCGCGCAGTCTGTGCTTTTTCCAGACAAACATACAAATCCGATCAACATAATCGAGGCATGATTCACGAAAAAATTTGCGTAACTTTTTATTCTTGGACCAAAAAATATACACCGAGAGAGAGAGAGAGAGAGAAAAGTGTCTATGCGCTTTAAAAATAATATTTTCACCACAGCCATTTTGTCTAGATTTTGAAATAAACCTTAACTGCAGAGATATTTTGGTTTTTTAATAGATATTTATAGAACATTGGCCTAATGTTAGTTGTTAAAGAATATTTTTATTTTTCATGCGCGTGAAAAAACTCTTTCTGATATGAATCTGCCAAACTATTCACAGATAAACTGCAACTGCTACGGCATTTCTCATAGAGATGCGAAAATGAAAAAAATTTCATTGAAAAATTACATGACATCTCGTTGATAAATAAATGTAAAAAATGATAATAATTTCAGAAGTTCTAAAATATAAACAAATACACGAATACACGAATAAACTTTAAAGTGATTTTGAATAAATAATATAGATAGAAGACAACGTAGAAAGTTATTGAAGTAGTGCGTAAAAATGTATAATAGTTATAATAGTACTTTTTCGTAGTTTCTTAGAGGTCCAAACATAGGCTTCTACAAAAAATAAATAAATAAATAAATAAATAAATAAATAAAGCAAATGAAGTAAAAAGGAGGAATTTCGTCCGCGAATTCGAGTATTCCTTATCCAGCCCGACTTCGCGAGTGACTCGATTCCCGGCGCGAACTGTCTCGTAGCTCGCGCGCACGTGGACAAACAGAGCGACGGCAACCGACTCGGCCAGATCCAGGAAGCACGTGTGCCCCGGCAACGATGAGGCAAGAGGGCTGCTCGGCTCTCGGTGCCAGAGCAGCGCAGATAAGAGGGGGGTGAATAACCCGGGATAAAAATATAAAGCAGCAGTCTCCCTCACGAGGTGGGGTGCCGAGAAGGGATTGAGGAGGCGAGAAGCGCATAGAGAGTGCCATCCGATCGGTATGCCGGTCCAAGCTCTCGCGGAATGAATGACCCATAGATAAAACGGCCGCTGTTCCTAATTAAGAGCGACTTTTCGCTGAAAGTGTACCGTCCTACTTTCACTCTCAGTGCATCGCACACCTTCGCTCGACTGGACTCCCCCAGGCTCGCTCGTCCCGGACGCCGAACGGTTCTCTTCGGAGAATCTAGGTGTGATTCTTTCGCCGCCGGCGATGCAGCTCTCGCTGCCAGAGGAATTTGGCCGCCACTGGGGAGGAAAAAGTATTTTCTTATGCACGACCGATCGTCGAAATACTTTGTTACGAAAATAAAGCCTTTTTCTTCCCGTTACCCTCTTCGTTACATCACCAAACCTTAATTACCCTAGCCAATTATGTCTCCGATTTTATTTCTAATGTTGCGAACAATTTTAAACGAATACATTTAAATACTTAAATAAAAAAATCTAATGGTAGCTAAATGAAAATTTCCCTTAAATACTCCACAACGTCTTCAATGTCTCTTGCATTCTTCAACAAAATATTATAAACAGATTTTTTTTAAACTTCTAGGTATCCGTAGATTCATTTTTCTACAGTAAAATTTAAGTCAAGCGTTATATACTTAATTATTATTGAATATCTCTACTTCATTGTTTAAAAAAATATCTAATTTTTTAATATGAAAGGATTGCAATGCGTAAGAGATATAAGAATTGTAATATTGTATATTAAGTACGCGCGACCATTCAATAACCACATAATTATTCCAAAAGTTGCAAAATGCCTAAATAGAAATTATGCAACGTTCAATGAGTGTAACACTTAATATAAATGGTTCATTTATGACCAATGTATAGCATAAATTTCATTTTTGGCCAAATAATCGTTAAAAACGGCTTCCGCGTTTAATTGGGAAACTGCAAATAATTACGAATTTTAATACCTATTTATATTACATCTACAAGTATTATCTCTTACTTTAATTTTTAAATAAACTGCTAATGAGCAATAATTTGTGTACTTTGTACTGTTTACTCGTTAGTTAATTTACTTCAATATTTATTTATTTGAAAAACATTTACAAATAAATCAAAATCATTCAAATAAGAAAATGAGTAAGTACCATTCGACATATTTTAGTGCATATCTAGGGCAACAATATAAATCTACCTTTAAACAGAATAATTTTTTAACGATTTTTTAGAATAATTTATTTAATTAAATAACATATTTTTTAAATTTGTTATAATGATTTTCTGAAAAATAACTTTTAATACATAATAAATAAATATTTTAGTCCTGAGTAGTTCATTATTGTTTCTGTTAATTACTACGTTTCGCAAAGTAAATAAGAAGCAAAAATAGGATTAGAGTTTAGAAATAGTGAAAAGGTGTAAATAAGTGATACGTTCAAATAATTCAGAAAACTGAAAATAAAATGAATATATTTTGATAATTTGAAATGGAAGATTAATGAATTTATTAACATACATCAATGTAATATAATTAATTTAAATATTAAAATCCAAAAGTAGACGGAATTGATTAAAGATATCATTAAATCTTTTAAAATAAATCTAATATATATATAAATTGTAGATAGTATTAATTAATTAAATTAAATTTAGAAAGTACATATCTTACTGTTTTAAAAACATTCAAAATCATATTGAAACAAATCTGTTTTTTGCCTCTAATGTAGATTTGTCTTTCCTATTCCTTCAAGTCAATTACGTAACAATTGACGTGGCGAAGGTCAGTAGAAGTTTTAAAAAATCATAAAATGTATCACTTTTATGAATTATTGTAAAATCATAATTGTATTTTGAATATTATTAGATAATTTATCTTAAAAAATGGGGAAATAAAATGGAAAAAAAAGTTCCTCACAATGAACACAAGCCTTTATTTGTTAATAATTGTTAGTTTAACAAAACGAAATAACAAATAACAAATAACACAGCACATAATATTTATTTAAAAAAGAGTTATGCGTCGCAATGTGAAGCCGCCGTTTAGTTGTTCACTGAATTAGTAAACCGTAACTCTCCACACAAAGCTGCGTACCGTCACAGTGTTTACAGCGTTTCGCCCTCGGCTCAGGCATTCTGCGGTGACCTCGATACTTCACCGGTGTTCCATCGCCCCGCACCCTCACTTATCACTTGACGCTCGAAGGAAGATAAACCAAAACACACCGATATCCCTACAAACAGTCTCTTCACTTTTGGCCAGCTTTAACAGTCCCAACCGGCCACTGGGAATCCAACGATTCTCGTTCCTTGTTAAGGCCTTTTTCAACTGATTCGAACAATTCACGCTCACATCGTACATTAAACTCACAAAACTAAAAAAAATCTTAAATCGTCCGCGAAGAACGGCACCCGATTGCTTTGCTCGCTCTCGCTACTCTACGATTGATCGATCGTCTGGTTAGATTTTCATCTCACAACTCAAATTGAGGAATGCAGTTTTATAGTTATCGTTGGGAATGATGTCTTATGTTCGATAATTATAATTCGATCGGAGTCGGCTCCTGAATCATCTCGTTCGTTCGATATTGCACATCAGATTCCTAGCATATTGACACTCGCGAGAAGCTTCCGTGATCCGAGGCCAGTGACTTTTTGCTCTGCGTATCTTTCCATTTGAAATCTCGCGTACTGCACCACTTCACCAGTTGGACCAGACGCGCAAGGATCGACAAATGGAGCCAGCATATATGAGACTAGCGTAAACAATGTTCACTGCTCGGATATCTCTTCCGAGGTTGAGCAAAGCACTGTGTAAAAGTTAGTTCGCAAGAGATTCGAGGTTCCGCCGCAGTACTGGTGGGGGAATTCGGTTAGAGGATTCGTTTCGTCGGAGAGAGAGAGAGAGAGAGAGAGAGAGAGAGAGAGAGAGAGAGGGGGGGCGGGAGGGAAAGAGAGAGATAGAAGAGCGTTAGTGATAACGAGCGCGCCGGCGCTCCTGCTGCTGCTGCTGCTCGTCGGCACGTACGAGAGTAGGGGAGGCAAAGACGTCGCGGAAGCGCCTTGCAGCCATGTCAGAAACGCACTGACGGAAGCCGCCGACGCCGGGACGCCGCGCGTCGCGCTTCGGGGGGACTCGGGCCACCCTCTCGGCGGAGCTCGGCGGCCACCTGGCTCCGTGCCAGGCATCGTCGACAACGCTGCCGCCGACGACGGCCCAGCGGCGCAGGCGCGAGCGCCAAAGATGAAAACAACTGTTCGACCGATGTCGCGCTCATTCTCCCGTTCTCTCTCTCTTCTCGGCGTCTTCTTCACTGTCGCCACCACCGTTTTAAGGATTTTTCTTATCTCTTGACTCTTATCGAGACTCTTGCCCATCGCGATATTATTGCAAAAGTTTTTATAATGAAAGACACTGCTTGATTTAGACGGGAGAATTACAGCTTTCGCTTTCTTTTATTGCTCTTTCTGTATGAGCTTCGGTGGTAATGTACCATGAAATTAAAGCTATGGTAATTAGCTTAATAGGAAATGTTTAACAGTCTTTTTTCATTTTAATTTGGTATATTTAAATTTGAAAATTATTCTTGATTTTATTGATTCTGATGTGGTCTTCTGAAAATCATTTGATATTAAATCTAATTTTGTATGTGCACTGTTGTTATTAAAAAAGAGATGAAAGAATGTAATAGACACAGCGTTGAAGTTTTCTACTGCACTTTTAATTTTAAAATTTGCATGTACTAAGTATTCCAATCCTAAAATATTGAATAGCGTACTGATAAGTTATTGATACATCATACACTATTGATACACCAAAATGTGTTTTTGTAAAATCTTTGAAAGAAAGAGACATTCATTTAAAAAGGCTTTTTCATAGGCAGTGTGCAGTTTCCTCCGAAAGCACATGCAACAGAGCGACGGGACGTCGTAAAAGTCGACGCTCGCGTTCAAAAGTTGCAGATAAACCGAAGTTTCCGCTGCTATTGCTACTGTTACTGGTCTTCGCGGGAGGCTTTAGATTCGCTCACTGCTCTGTTTCGGTTTATTCATCCGTGCGGTTCGTGACGTCATTTTAGCTCAGTCTCACTCTCAATAGCATAGTGACATTAAAACCGAACAGATGGCCTCTGTACGTTAAACCAAAAGTTCTACGGCTGCCGCGGTGCTGACTACGTGACCTAGCGAACCGCGAAAAACATGGTAGCTTTGCTGCCATTGAAACGTAAGCAGGCTTTCGAAGCTTAAATACCATTAATGCAGACGTTAGCTCTGACACTGAAAAAATGATGTTAGGAATCACAATGTTTTGTGGGAGGGAAAAATAGTCCGAATATTTATAGGTTTATCAACAGTGAGTCGGACAGGACTGCAATAATATAGAAACTGTATAACATTTTCTGTAATATATTAAAGGTCTCATACCAGTTTATATAAAAGTTGCTATAAATTATGCTAGAAGTATGTATTAATAAGCTAATTTTCTAATATCATTAAATACAGTTTTCTTTATTTAATTACAAAAAATATTCTTAATCAAGAATAGACTGTGATATCGCAAGGGAAAAACTAGTATCTAGTTTTGTTAGTTTCGAAATTTCACTAGCTACTAAATTGCTAATAAGTGAATTGAATGTCCAGTAGGAGATAGGAGATACCATTAAAGAAACATTGAGTTTAAAAAATTTTCTGAGATTTAAGAAAACTTGGCTTTTTAATTTAATCTATTTCATTCGGTTCGCTGTTTGAAAAACTTGATTATTTTTTTACAGATAACTAACAAATAAATGTTTACAATATTGTAATATCAACTATCAATCATTGTTGTATGTATTTGAAATTAAATTTTGCAGAATAATTATGATATACATTATTTATTAATTTATTGTATCACCCAAGGAGCTTGTTAATGCCTATGAGACATGCCAAAAAAGGGAGTTAATTCAACTCGTAATATTCCACTCTCATATAATTTTCCAAGAATAGACAAGTTAACTTTTTTCCCTCGCGCGTTTAAAGCCGCGCTCAAATGATTTTCAAGAACGCATAAAAAAAGATCAATTTAATGACGTAATCGATTGGCCAAGAGTCCGGAGTCCGACAAGGCGACCTAGAACGGCCTTCGTCGCCGTCAACTCCACGCTGCGCCTGGCGTGGCGCAACGCGGCTGACCATTCGCACTCTAAGAGAGTGTTACTACTTGCTCACACCATTATACTTTTCGTATTGCGCGGCAGAAACTACTTGGAGCGTGCACCAATACGGCCTCATTGCAATTACGACTACAATCACGCATTTTAAATCGTTTTTCTTCTCGCTTGCTTAATTTACGAAAATTTGTTGTTTTCTCATCACTCATGTTTAAGGTACGTTTGAGACAGTTTTTCACCCAGTTGATGACTATAAACCATATCGCGAAATTCATTGTTTTTAAAATTATTAAATATTGAATGGGCGACAAATACTGCGCCTATATAAGCTAAATTTATTTTTTTACTCAAAAAAGTAAATGGGATTTTAAGAGAGCTCTAGTACATGCGTTTTTTTGTTACTTTTCTAAATATTTGGTTTGAAAGAATCAATTTAAATTTGGATTCACAGATAAGCTAACAGTATTATATTCGAATGTCTTATCTCTATCACCGTCTACGACATTGCTTCTTCTGTCCCACGTAAAGGTTCCTTCTGTTAATTGCAGCACGCTTTCACGGATTCGCTTGAAATTGTTACGTAAGACTCTCAACGATCTGAGAAAATAGAGTAAAGAAAGTGCACGAAATATCCGAAAAGGAGTGTCGACCAAGCGGAAGTACGCGTTAGACCCGTCCCATCTCCTTCGCTTGCATAAAATTCTTCGAGAAGAGTTAACCCAATTAAGCTTGGAAAGACGTGCGTAAATCATGTGCAACTCGGGGAGAAAGTACTCTCGAGATATGGCTCGTGAGATAACACTTATATTTCCGGATTTTGCTCTTCCAACTGTTTGAGAAGATTTCACATAATTGTATTTTAATTTTAATTTTTTTATTACATTAAGTTTTTATTTTTCTAATTTTGAAAACTTTGTACACGTCTATCTTAAATTTGCAAAGGTGCTAAGTCAGTATTGATAAATTAATATTACCACAAAAAAAAATTGCAATTTCAAAAAAAATTAAAAAATTCTTTTTAAGACTTTGTGTATCATTTTAAAGTTTTAATGTCGATAGAATATTAAGATATCTAATAAGCGAAACAAATAGTGGTTTATAAAAGATGTACTTAATTTTCGTCAAGAATTTTCCTGGTTCTATATATAAGTTCTAGACAAACCATGTTGATTTCATGCGGTTTCATCATAACATAAAAACAGCTCAATCTAATTTCGCAGCTTCGTTTATGACTACATGCTACTAATCTTCTAAATAACAGCGAATAACCCTAAACAATTGGTGTTTATGATCATTTACAACTACTTTAATTGGAACAACTACAAACCGTCTTTTTAATACGTGTAAATATTCGTGAAAATGGAAAATTTTTAAGGTTACAGGCTTTCTAGAAACTCTTGTGTGTCAGTAGACTTATGAAAATATTAAATATTTGTAGAATTTGAAAAAAGTATTCTGTATTTAGTAATAAGTTTAAATAATTTAATAACTTAATTACATTAGTCTTTGAACATAAAATTTACTTTTTAGAAGCTTTATTTTAACTTTAGAAACTATAGAAACGAAATTTAATTTTTCCTTATGGACAAATTTTTGTGGATATCACAATTTTTCAGTAATTTATTTTCTTTTAAAATTTCATCGACAACCTTAATACTAAATAATATTTATACTAAAATAATATTTATTTTAAAAAGTATGCGAGTAATTTTTTTATTGCACGTGTTTCATCTTTTCACATTTTGAGGAATTAGCTTAATGAAAACATGAAATATTTTTGGCAAGAGATACGAAAAGTAGGGAAACAAAATCACTATAAAGTGAATGAAAGGAGAAATAGCGAAAAGAGGAGGAGAGACGAGCGAGGTTAATTTGTTTGCGAGGAGTGCCGGGCGAAGTTCTTCGCGGCGCCCGCGGAAAATTAATACGCTCGCAGGATTTATGCAGCCGATGCAACTAGGTCATAATAGCGCTCGTTAAATCGCAGACGCGGGCGGCGCCTTGGGCGAGCCTTCTTTACCCTTTTCGCACATTTCTCCCTTATTTATAAAGCTGCGCAGGACATAGAGTCGAGATGAGCCTTTCAGGACCTACTCCTCTGCACTTCTCGCTGCGCCTCGCTGCGTGACACCCTCCCAGACTTCTCTCGTGGGATTTTATTTATGGGATACTAAAAAACCTATAAAGTCCCTTGCGATTCGCGAGCGGCATTCAAGGGGAGAATTTAAGTGATGCGACGAATTTTTTACGTAATTTATAATAAAACAGCATTAAATTATGATTTTCAAACTGTCAAATGTCCCTCGTAAAATCTTTGGGAGGATTCTTATTTTTTTACCTCGATTTGCCAATCAAAGAGAACATCGAACAATTAAATTCGCAAGGCTTTTAGAAAAAAAGGATAAATTGACAATTTTCTTTACTTTAATTGTGAAAATTTAGGAAATATACAAGACTAATAGTAAATTAAATAGTTTATCTCACAATTTGATGCTTGCAGTGTAATATTGATATCTCCGTTACGTACCTGAAAAAAGAGAGATAATAATATTTTTTAACTCTTATATAAATATATTAACTGCATATTTAAAATTTCCATCGTACGTAAAAAGATAATCTTTTATTTTCTTTTATACAATTATAGAATGAATGAATTCTTTTATTTGGGTGTTTGCTTTTCGGTTACACTGAAAAATGGAATAATAAAGCGCCTTTAAATGAAGAGGCGAGAGCGGGAGGAGCGAAAAAGAACAGATCAGGCACGGGCGTGCGCGAGAAGGGAAAAAAGTCGAAAGAAAAGTGGAAGCTCGTCGACAAAAATACGACGATGGGCGCAGGAAGCAGTGAATCAAAGCGACAGCTGCCGCGCGAACTGCCGCAGGATTCGTGCGCAACGATTTGATCTCGCCCTTCGTGAGCCCGCCCGCTTATACTTTCACTCCCAATGATTCATCGAATGGATGATGTATGTTTCGGAGACAATCTTTTTTCTTGCAAATTGAACGACAAGAAGCCTCGTCTCTTTTACCCTGCAATCAAGAGTACGAGTTTTGTTTATTGCTAGGGCTTACTCGATCTATTTTTATTTGAAAAAAAAAAGTGGCGACCGAATTAGTCGAAAGGCGGCAAATAAAAGTATTTATCTAGATCGGAGAGCCGATGAGCAATGACGAAGAGGAGAAGAGGAGAAAGAAGAAGCGTGCCGAGCGATTTGGTAAGGTGTGCAAAAAGAATCGGGCCTCGATCTAGTATCGGTAAGATTTCCACAAATCGCAAGCGATATTTATCTAGGCGAACGACGAGAGCGCGCGAGGGGAGAAGCCGATGGCCGCCGGAGTTTTCTTGGCCGGCGATTTGCGACGATCGGCCAATGAGAAAGCGGGTTACGTGGGTGCCTCCGTCGCGTCGATCGCTTGGCTGGCTCGCGTCGACGTTGATTGGGAGGCGTGCGCGCGCCACTTGCGCTTCATTCAATGGGAGAGGGAGAGGCCAGAATGAGAGAGGGAGAGAAACGCGGGTGGTGTCGCGCTGGTGGCGGGCGCAGTTCTCTTTCCTCCTCCCGGTCCCGGAGAGCCTAGGTGCTGCTCTAGCGAGTGGAGGAGGTTGAATGCATCCGAGGTTATTTCTAGATCGACCCAGATCCCTCGTGGACGCGGCGCGCAAGTTCCGTCGACGCTCTCGCACGCGCGCGCGCACACACGTGGACGCGCCAGGGCGCTTTAGACTGTTTCGGGTAATTAGCGGATTGCACGCCTGCCAGCGCGACGAGACCTGGCCTAGCGAGAGGCCAGGGGATATTATTCCAAAAACAATTGCCTAATGACGTGTCACTCGGCGACTTGCTGCAACCGTCTCTGCTCCTGCCGGCATTGCACATCTTTAAACTAGATCCTCTCTTTTAATGTGGACTCGTCTTCCATTTTTTAAATAACGATTCCTTCGGAGGCAGGGCCTTACTTCAACTCCTTCCCGCCACAGTTAACTTAGTCAAAAGATACTTAAATTAGGCCAAGTAACTCTCTGAATTCTGGATCAGTCAATTATTGGAAAAGCTAAACGTACAGGTGTCATATAACTTAACATATAAATGGATAGCTGTGGATAAGTATGAATAATAATTTATCTTTTAATATTTGACTTTAAAATAAGAAAAGAAAAAATTGCTAAATTCAGAAGAATATAGGGGGAAAAATGTACTTGTCAACACTTTTACGTTTCTTTAATTTTAGTATTAGCTTTAGCTAATTTTAATTTAAGCCTGTTGATTAGCTATAGCCAGTCATTAGTTATTGTCAGCCACTATACAAAATATTCTTAAGTTTTACGGCAAATTTTTGCATATTTTTTTCTGCGAACCACACCAAACACTTAAATTTCGCTAATAATAAAATTTACAATTAGATAATTTTTATTTAAAATTGAATGGGCGGATGCGTTTACGTAAATAATATCTAAATGCTGACTATATTACGTAAAAGTGACGAATGATCAAGGCGATAGATAAAAAAGTAAAGATGAAAGCGGCTTCCGTTTCCGTGTAAAGATTCTGTAGGATAGCGCGGAAGCAAAAAGTTTTCCATACGAGAGCTTTCACACGCCAAATTCTGTCAGAATTTTATAAGATAAATTCGTTTCTTACAAGCGACAGGAAAGCGACAGAAGAGCGGAAATTGAAAAGCAGATGTTTTTAATATCACACACTGCGAAATTCAACAGCCGAGTGATGATGAAATTCCACGAGGCTGGGCGAAACGATCTAAAAATTGCGCGGAAGGGGGTTCATCAACCTAAAAAAGAAGAAAAACATCCTCTCCGCGAGCACGTCGATGCAAATGGGTAGTTGTAAGCTTGTGGAGGAGGAAGAGAGAAAGCGCGAGGTGAGAGACGTTTATGGATGTCGACTGCAGCGGCAATAACAGCGGCATACATGAATATATACCACGACGCACCAGCATTTTTATTAATTGAATTTGCATCTCTTGCCTGCAAGTCACGGGTTATTAAGAGGTCCAATATGATAAAGCAATTATATTGTACAAAAGAATCGTTACGTAGTAAAACCCTTGTGTCTTATTAAAGTGTGCACGTTTATTTGCATTCGACAAATAGTTTAAAAAGATATTTTTAAGCTGATTAATCGATTATTGCTGTACATGCATTTTTGCTGCATCGATTGGCATTGTCGACTTGTTATTTGGTCGATAAAACCGGTCGAAATCGATGACAGATCATGTGATATTCCACTGACTTACACGGATTTCGTATCTTGTAATATTTTTATATGGCGTGTTAACAATTTCAAACTGTCAAAACTTATAAAAGGAATGATTTCATTATTCACAAAATACTTTAGTGAAAGACTATTTACACTTAAACCATAAAGAAATGTTTACTTTTTCTTGTACTTTAATAAATTACTCATTCATTTAATTATTATAATGTTCAATTGAAAAAAATTAAAAGTTAATTAAGTTAGTCCATTGGATAATAGAGTAATAAACAAGCTCTGCGATTAAAGTATTTGTTTACTTATTCCGTTTTCGAATATTTTGAACTCGTGATACATCTGGTGAATTACGAAGCAAATCGAGATACAAGTGACACATGCATTTTCTATTACGGCAATTAAATTTCGCAAGCGCGCCATCAAATCGACTGGCAGAATTTACTCTCGAGAAAGATCTTGCTGACACAGCTTTTTTCTCTTCTCCTTCTCCGTATTATCGTTGCAAGAGGATCGCTGGAGGAGGATAATGCGCGTGCTGGAAGTGAATCACATATAAATATAAGTGCATGCGACGTGTTTACAGGCGACGTCATTGAATCGGGCTCTGTATTCTGGTTGCTTGAGCGTTTACAGGGTCAGGATTTTTAAGCGTCACTTCGCAATCTTATCTGCATCCCGAGCGTCCAGCATCAATCTCGCTTGTCTACATAAAGGGCTTTAAACTATATAATTTCTTGCATTGTGCGCCGTAGAAGGTACGCCGATTAGCTGCCGCTCGAGTCAGCGCAACCGATTCGCAGTTTGACTTGAATTCATCAACCCACCTCGTTGGAGCCGCAGATTAAAAATTCCTAGGGTTAATCGTAGTATAATCTTTTCTTATGTTAATATCGGTCATGGAAAACAAGTTCAAGATTGTAATAATTTATTATTTTTTCAAATAGTGCTTATTGTTTGAGTACTCTAAAATGATTACAGAACCATTATGATGAATATCGCAAATAAAATATAAAATACTCTGCTTAGGGTAAAATAGCACATATATGTGGAGTAATAGAGCAAGATGACTCACTTCAGGCCAGAAATACAATTTTCCTGTAGCTCATGCCTGTATGCACTACAAACTACAAACTTTCAAGCAACTATCACCTGCTCTGGAACCATATTGCTAAACTTTACGATATTTTGTGCACGTTTCTCATCCCAGGTTCGCTATGTCCATTGATCTTTCACTATGGTACCGGTTGTTACTTGTTAAAGAAACGGAAAATAAATAGCTGAATTGTATGTTAAAAGAAGAATTTGAAGAATTGAAAAGTTGCAATTAGGCAGAACCTTGAACATATTATTAAACTTGCTCGACATTGTTTTTATTTTCGTTGCACATAGTACGTACTCTGAGTGTCATGTTAAAAGACAAATGAATATTAACCTCAATTTTAACACAATTTTGTCATTTTAGTTTTAAATAACGGTATACTCGTAAATATGTAAAGTATGTTCAATAAAAGCATTTACAGTTAAAAGGATGCATTATGAAAAAAGTGATTGTATTTTCTAATGAATTATTATAATTATAAAACGGGTGCGGAAGATGATTATTTAAATCGTGCGACGATTTTTCGCCCGAGCGAAGTGAGGATGAAAAGTCGCACTAGCTGAATAATCAATTACGCACCAGTACTATACGATATTTTATAGCACGAGGGCCGAAAATTGACATTAAATTTGCTATTTTGAGGTTAGAGTGCTGTAAATTAAATTCAATATTGACAACATAAATAAAAGTCTAACCTCAACTCACTAATAGTTTCGTAAAATTATGAAAAAGATTATTTAATACCGAAAACCAAAAGGGGAAAATTTCTCGCTACTTCAGAGTAATCAGAAGATCGTTGATGAATTTAAAGGGGGAAAAATTTAAAATCCGCGCGGAAGATTCCAACGCCGCTATTCTGACAGTTATTCCCGTGTAATCCGGGCGGCGAACCTTCGGCTGCAGCGCGCGAGCGAGACGAGTCAACGATTTTTATAGCAGCCGCTTTTAGCCCCGAAATCCCGGACTTTTATTAAGAGGACTATAAGTAACAGACGAAATAGGTCGGCCAAATGACAAGCTGAACAGGGGAAGGCGACCGTTAAGCACAAACAAGAAAAATGGGATGCGAACGACGAAAAGAAAAGAGACTAAGAGGAGATGAACCGAGGAAGAGCGTGTGGGAGGAGAGAAAGGCAGGAGGACCGAGGAATTAGAAAGCGCGAGTGAAGAAAGAAGATGTGAGGAGATGGCGAGGGAGAGAGAAAGAGAATGTACAAACGATGGAGAGATGAGCTCAGGAAGTCGAAAGCTACCGTTGTCAAGCGTAAAATTAGACCGGCGGTGGCATAACCCAAAGAATGAGACAAGAGCGCGACACGTTCCGTGACGCAATAAACAGAGGGGAAGGGCGATACACTAAGGGAAGAATTCCAAGAAAATAAATCAATAAGATAGAATGCTGCAAGACGTTTTTCTTTTAATTTACTCGGCATACGATTTTCTAAGTAGCTGTAATGATGTGTATTCTACTTTTTATAATTTACAAGAGAAATTTCTCGTACAAACTGTGATGAAGCTTACTGTAAATATGTAAACTGTAATTTTTATCTGCATCTTGAAGGATTTGTTAAGTTTCGTCATTTTTACAGGAAAAGCTCTGTTTTTAATTTTTCTGCAGAAAATTTATACAAATATTTTCTGGATTTCTTTTTGCGAAAAAAACAAAGATTTTCTTGTAATAATTATTTAGCGTAGATTTAGTCGGTAAAAAATATTGGCGAACGATAAAGCATATTCTAAGTTCTTTCTCAACCTCTAAAGAATCGAAAAAACTTTGTCCGGTAGGTGGCCGATTAAAAATATTTTTAATTTTTTTACCTCAGCGGTTTTAATTTTAATAATGACGTTCAAACACAAACGTACACTTCGTTTGCAATAGCCTTAAAAAATTTCAATCTTTAACGATAACTTTTTATTATAATAATTTATGTTTTATTTGAAACAATATTTTAATTAAACCGTGTTAAGAGCAATGGCTAGGTAATTTCTTGAATTGGCATTTTTAATATTTTTTTCATCTTATCCAATTTAAAGCTTTCTCTTATCCTTGATATTAATTAAACTTATATCTTAAACGACATACAAGAATAATAAAAATATTTTTACATCTTTATCTCTCTTTTATCTTTTTTTAACAAAAAATGTTTACATTTTATGATACATGTATTTATTTATTACCTATACCATCTTTAAGCTAAAAGCTTGAGCTTCATTCTTTTCAGACAAAAATATTCATTTTGTTGTTTGTATTGATTAGGAGTCAGTAATGATTCATGAAACAAGCGCAGTACCGAAACATTTTATAATTAATCATAACCATTTGTCATTGTAATTAGCTGCAATATTACGATAAAGTAAATAGTGTTACAAAATAACACTGCCGATATATACCGTTTTAAACTAAAGCTGCGCCACTACCGTAGTTAAAGGGTTTGATAAAAACAGACTGTTTGCTTATAAAATCGACATGAAACGATAGTTCTAATGAGGGTGTTTACAAAAGTGTCCCAGACAAGACGTAGATGAAAGATGACTTTCCAGAACCGTTGCACCGTTTCGACCCAAATGCCAAGTAATGACTGAGACGGAAAATGTAAGCGATGATTTCGTCGCGTCGACGGATTTGCAAGAAACATCAACACACTCTCCTATACTTGTGATTATTCGTGCGTTACTTAGTTGCCTGGCTTTAGTCTAGTTGACTGGCCTTTTCTCTGGCTATGAACATAAAAAATGTACTAACATTTTCCCAAGTAAATTGCATCATAAAATGTTGCTTTCAAAAGTACACTATCAATTAATCAAAAGAATACCTATACAATTCTACAATCTCATATCTGTACGAAAAATTAATCTTGAAACTTGTAACCAAACAAGGCGTAAAATATTTCGGATCCTTTTACTTATAAAATATATTGTAAAATTTATATAATTAAATATTATACTGATGTAAAATATTGATAAATAATTTACAATACTATAAATAAAAGATTATTATTAATTTAAAAAAGAATGTTAACAACATTTTTTTGAGGAAGCTGCAGATTTATTGGCAGCGGTTTTTTTTCCTTTTGTTTGCAAATTTTTAACTTTATCAATGACAATTACATTTTTAATAAATTAATTTGAACAGAGATTAAATATTATAATCTGCTTAATCAATTTAGAATAATATTATTTAAAGTCTTTCTAAAAGTGAATGGAGGCGCCACCTGTAATAACTGAAAGCAACCTCTATATAGAATACCCAGTTGGCAGCTTACTTTACCGACCGCGACCGCCCAACATTAGTTATCTACATTGCAGGAATCTAACCTTTCAAACTGCAAGCCTGATAACGAAGTTCACCAATCTTTTGATTAACAAAATTTTTGCGCACTAAGTGACGATACGTACACAAAATATATACCTACTAACTAACAAATAGTAGCACATAAAACAAAACAACCGATGACATAATTTACTGAAACGTGCTCCGAGTTGGCGTAAATCTACCTACACTCGGGAAAAACATTTCGAAATCCTTCACACTGGAGATTGGTTTAATATATTAAATGAGATAACATTTCATAGATTTAATAAGCAGTAATAAGGAGTACGAAATTTAAAAGCATGACATATAAAACGAGATAAATAAACAAAAAAAAGTGTCACATTTTCTGTAACGTGTTTGTATGTATTTTTATCGAGCTCTGCGAATCTATTGACATGCATTTTAGACGAACGTACCTTGTCGGCGGGCCCCTTCGGGGCCAAAAAATCTTTTGCCAGCTTCGGATCTTCGTTTTTCTTCCACAACACTCGCGAAAAAACTACGCACGACACAAACTCGCTGTCAGACACCGAACACTCGCGACGTTGCGGCCATCTTGGAATTTTCCGAGACTATCCAAGGGAGAGGCGCGCGATATGTGGGAGTTCTGCCGCCAGTGGCAAGATGGCGCGCCTAAAAAACATAATCAAGTAAAAAAACTGTCAGTGTGACGGTCACAATACAATATTAGATATTAAAGGAGCATACATTCAAAATAAACTATTATAAACAGTTGATATTAATAGTTAAAAAAACAAATGGTACATTTAACTCATTCTCAAAACAATATTTAGTTATCGGATTATAAATTAATCATACTTTAATGTTCAATAAATAATTTTAATTAATCTTAAAATTACTAAATCAATTCGTAGTTTCGGTCATTGCTTTCGTAAAATTACATATAAAGATAAAAAACATAGTGCTTAATTTATCGTTCAATAATTGTTAAATTATTTTAATACAAAGCAAACATTTGTAATATCTTGATTAATGATTAAACGGGTAAAATTTACTATAACTTATAATTACTTAGTATTAATAATGACCGTCACTACACGTATCAGGTTTAAACTGTAGTTCGAGTCCGCGAGTCGTCGAGCGGATCAAGCCGCGAGAATTATAAAGCGGAGAGGAGCGGCAGTTTATTTATAGAGTTTACTTAGGTTCGCTCTTGGAACTCTCGTTTATTTTTCATATATTTTCTATTTCGCTTTCGTGGCATGCACGTGGATAAGAAGTCATAAACAAGTTTTGTTTTGTAAAAACTGAATTTGCATTTTCTATTATTATAAAATGATTTTTAAACATTTGCACTTATGTCTATTATTTCCTTAAATCCCAGATATGCAGGGATATTAAAAATAGAAACGCGTTCCTTAGTTACGAATGCACTATAGTGGTGCTATTCTTATAGTAGAGACAATTTACTTCAATAAATTATGATTTTATAATTCCTACAATGTAAAGTATTAGTTTACACAATTATTTGTGCTTGCTATATATCAATTTCATTTCGATGAAAATAATTATCTTTTATTAAATATACGAAATAATAATAGGATATTATTATGCACCTAGGGAATAAAAATAAAGAATGTCTCGGATCGCATGAAATTGCAAACACGCGATCCGAGGGATTCTTTATTTATTCCCTTGATGCATGTGATATTTTTTTCACGCAGCACATAAAATTCGTACGTTTATTCCCGTTGCTAGGGAATAAAGTGCGCACTTTATGCGCAGTATGTAAAAAACCTTGTTAAATAAACTTTAATTCAGTAATGGATATAATCTAATTAATCTTATTTATTTTGATTTATACTAAGTAAATGCATTGTTCTAACGTGATTAATAATTTATAAATAGTGCAAATGCTGTTTGTCGTCGGTTAAAGCGTTATCTACTTTAGCATGTGCCACACCGAGTACTGAGTAGAACACACAACATTGAGTTAACAGTGATCTGTATTAACAACATGATTATGAATAAAAAATTGTTAAATAAATTGCCTTTTCTGCACAAAGTAGATCCTCAAATTAAGGAAGAGAATGAACTTGATCCAGCTCGGCGCAGCAACAGTTATAACTAACATAAATATATAGGCGCAATCAACAGGCGCGAGCGAGCGAGAGGCAAGTAGGAAATATAAAATCAATCTGAGCGAGAGAAAGGCGCAAAGGAGGAGCAATGAGAAACATATAACGTGTACGCTTATATATATATATACATTTAAACGTCTCAAATAGACTGCATAAACGTTTTAAAAAAATATAGAATAATTGAAATTGAAAAAGTGGTTCATATGAATTATTTTGTAATGCCAATTTCGGAATTTAGTATATTTTCCAAAAGGGTCATTTCCCATTGTATCATTTTAAATAAGTATTCACGGGCGTAATACATAATGTATATTAAGCGCTTACGTATAAAACTGCAGCTTTTCTCGACAGGTATATATCCAGCAGTGAGGAGTAGTCGCACTCCGCTCACTCCGCTGCACTCCGAGATAAAAGGTGTATATATGCGGCGTGGACGCGCGGAGGAGGGAGTGCGTAGACAAGATCGAGCGAATCGCCGGTAGGGGACGCCGAAGAGGAAGACATGCGCGTAGTCGCGAGCTCGCGGGAGCAGCGCCCTTGCACATGCACGGCCTCTCACTCTCACACCGCACGAGCTTCGTGTGTACGCGTGGTAGTGGCGGCGGCGGTGGCGGCTCGCGGACGGCAGCAGAGAGTTCTTCCCCGGCGCGGCCGTGGCGACGTCGCGAGCTTTCCGTGCGCACGGCAGTCCACGAGCGGAGAGCGCGTACGTCGCGAGTGCCAACCGCGGGGCCCCCCTCGACGCCGCCCGGTGCCTACCCCGGCGTCCGTCCGCCGGATTTTCGACGCGCACAACGCACCTGTCCGCGCCGATGCCCGACTCGCTCGCTCGCTACCTCCTTGCTTGACCCTCGCGCGATTCTTGCTCCTTTTTTACGCTGACCTCCGTACATCGCCTTTTTTACTCTCGCCGCTCTCCGCGCGCGTCCCGCGAGCCACGACTTTGTGCTTCTTCCCTCGGCAGTTTTTTTGCATGTATTTAGTGACGGGTGCACAGAGTGCATCTCCCCGACGGCGAGGAGGTCCTAGTGTTGCCAGTTGACCGCAGGCGAATCTATGAAGTAACAGCGACTCGGTGTCCGTGCCTACTTGTAAGTTCTCTTAAAGATAGTTTCTTATCTCGCTTATTGTGTGAATGCTGGCTCATGCAGCCGACGCTATGCGTTTAACAGTGATCAATGCTGTATCTATCACCCGTACACATGCGTGAGTTAGACAAGTCAAATTTTAAAAATGGAAGAAGACGAGATTGTTCGCGATTCACAGCTGATCGATAACTCGTACTTGAATTTGACAGTTTCTTGGAAACGTATGATCGTGAAGTTTTGTAACGTAGGAATGTATCAGAACTTGTAGTTAAAATTTCAAAAATTCATCCAAAATGTATAGTTATTGATTAACATGTGTGCATATAATCATAAAGTTTTAGACTACAAGATCAGAAAACGTATTTTTATAGATTTTCGGTTACTAAAACGAAATGCAATGTCTTCATGGGACATCCTCTTACAAAGAGCTGCAGTGTATTCTTGCTAATGATTTGTTAATATTTTAATCACACAGTTATGCGAAAAGCGATATAAGCGGAGAAGTCGGAAAATTTCAGACTTGCTTAGTGCAATTTATTAATGCTGATTTCATTGCTATCTGTGAGTCATATTCCTCAGAATACAGATTTATTTCTTCCTTTTAGCCACTATCAACTGTCTTTCTTTCTTACAACATAAAATATTTTTAATTATGTTCAACATATTTTTATTCTAATTACTTTTAATGAGATGCTTTTCACTAAAAATTTTGTTTACGTTCCGTATAATTTATACATTTAGAAATATTGCAAAACATGTAAAGTTTTTAAATATACTTACAGTAATTGAAATATTAGAAAAAGTAATAGCTTAAAATCTTAAGTGACCAACATTGCAGTTACGGTGATGCATCATACTCATACCTGTTACTAAGGAAAAAATCCACATTCCTGGTTGATGTCATATGACTTACAAATGCAGAAAATACATCCGGTGCTTAAGCTACTCTTATGAAACGGACATATTAATTATAAGATCATTATTTATTTTTAAAAATAAAAAGTAAGTTGAAAACCATAATATCAGTTAATGGATTATCAAAAAATGTTAATATTTTTTTAAATATCTCCACAAAATATGTCAGAATAAGCAATGCAGTTTCTGCATTATTAACTTTTTCAAATTGAAAACTTTTGCTTAATATGAAACTTTTTGTACCCTCTTGAATTAAATTTTTTTGAATGGCCGGAGGAAGCACTTGATGATTGGTCGAATGATTTTCGATTGGTATCGGCGCGGGTTATTGCAATTGGTAATGGCGGTAGGCTGAAGCTCAGCGAAGTTCCATATTGTTCCGAGTTCGCTTCCGGAAGAGCTGTCCATCGAACGAAAGCATTCTCTCGACCTTCCTATTCTTTAACCTCATGCTGTCTGTGCTGGACACCGCTTTTAATACCATTGACTCTTTTATCAACTCTTCCGAAAAAAATGTTCTCTATTGTTCACCTGCCATTTCTTTGATTTAAGTGGCGAGCTTTGTCTTTTGCGACACATCAGTAATGACAAATTACTCGAAATTAAATAGCATATTTAGTAAGAATTGAACTGTGTTTAATCATAGTTCAGTATGTTTCGTTCAAAAAATTATTTTTTAGATATTCAAAATGTTTCCCAATAATATGAAAAAATGTGCAAAGATGTTTTCGTCCATTAAAATAGTCAAATAAATATACAGACAAAAGGAAAATGGTGCAACAACTGTAATAGCTTCAGGGTTTTCAGTGTTTTATATTCTAAACAAATATAACTAGCCAGCTATTACCGAGAGATAAATCTTAGAGAGTTTCCTTGTTTGATTGATAGTACCAAGTAATATTGTTCTCTATGGTGTAGGTTATGAAATATAAAATCTTGGTGCATTGATGCGTTAAAATAAAATAAATCGCTCAAAGCTTGATCTGATCAAAACAACAATAAAATAATAATAAAAAACAATATTTTAATTGTATTAAATTAACATTAAGGTCACTATGACTTTTTATCTTAAAAATATACAAATCTTTATTCACCGTGAAGTCAAGTGAGCACGATTGAGAAATAAAAGACGAAAGGATATTTATTGAGAAAAAAATAATTAGGGTGTAACCCGTTAAAATCCAAGAAAGGCGCAGTAAAAAGGGAGGGGGCATGGTTAATTGGCTGAGAGGCAAAGCGAGGGGTGGCGTCTTATCGACCGGCGTGCTTAATCGCGCGTGTTCCCTTGAAATCCGCAAAAGTGCTCGAAAGTTCCCGGGTGCCTTAAAGAGCCGCCCAAAATAACCGAATCGCCTATTAATGGAAGTTACCCGGTGTGGCTCTTCCGCTCGCGCACGCAACTAAAGCAGGGGGAATAAGTCGACTGCTTTCGCCGTTGCACCGGCCCCTCACGTGCACTGAACAGACGAAACTGAGCAGACACGCGCATTTCTCCCGAACTTAAATTTTTTACAACTTGTCGGATGAGTCGGAAATAGAATTCCAAATATGATCAAGACGCATTTTTCAAGCTTTTCTTTAAATTCAACTAAATAATAAATATACTTGACATAATTACGCGTTATGCAATATGTGCCACATTTGTTTTGCTATAAAAACATTATTAAGTATGTTTGTCAAATCAATATAAAGTTGTAGTCTTAAATTTTTTCTAAATATTCTATAAGGGCGGTCCAGTTCAACTCGGTAAGAAAAAAATTCTTCAAATCAATTACAAAAAAAGTTTATAAACAATGTTTCCTATGGCGAACTATTTCAGATAAGTTTAAAAACCTAAAGATGTTAATATGTTTCATCAAATACTTAAGCATTGTATTTTAAATTTAAAAAATTCAATCTTGGGTCTGGTCTAGTTATATTATTAAAAATAGATTATTATTTAAAAAATTTCATATTATAATATACATCACCGTAAATAAAATAAATGATATTACTATAGTTTAACAAAAAATAGACTCTTAATGACTAGAATGACGCTATCATATACTACCTTAACATATACAAAAGTGAATAATTTAAAAATATTCTTTAAAATTAAATTTTTAAGCCTTAGAAAGAAATTTTATGGATTTAAATCTCAGCGAGTAATAAATTATATCAAATAGTAATAAATGTTCTCTAAATCTAAGTAGCTACATTTTCTTTGCAATTAATGCAATCGAATTTTAAACTGTCGTCTTTATATCTCCTGAAGAAAGAAAGAAAAATGAACCACTCTGTCGGAAAGTAAAAAGTTGAGCGCGAGGTGATTTAATTGGAAATATTTAACGCACCTCCAGCTGGCTTAATATGATCCGCGGCTAGAAGTTAAAACGAGACTCTTTCAAAGTGCCGCGCGGTCTGGGCGAGGAAGCACGACTCAAAAGAGCAGGAGGAGGAAATGAAAAAGAAAGAAAAAAAACAGCCTGGTTTGGTCGGAGCCCATGGTCGGAGTCCACGGCCTCGAGTTAAAGAGTCAGGAGAGCAGGCGAGCGCAGGCGCAAAGTGAATAACGCGAGTGTACGTGAATCCACGGCAGCGACCGCGAGGGTGTGCTAATGTGTATCTCTCCTCGTGTGCGCATATGTGAGTCTACGCGCCGCCGCGCCGAACACACCCCTTTCACTCGCTCTCTCCTGCATTTTGCTCTTTCTTCGCTTTATTTTCCCTTCTCACTCGAGCTTTCGTCTTTCACGGACTCCTATTTCGAGCTTCTCTCTCTTTCGGCAACTCCGGAGCGTCAGCCAGACAGAAAGAGAGGAAAAAATAACGATGGGACGACGTCGAGGATCCAATAAAATTCTCGGACTGAGTGTGTACTTTTTTTTATTCTTTTCTTTATACTTCTTGGTGCGAGGCAGTAAGGAGGGAAAAGGAAGGAAAAGGAGAAAACTGAGAAAACTTTAAAGAATTTCACGCATCTGGAGGTAACAGCAAATAGTGGCCATCATGACCTACGCTAACCGAGAAACTTTTAATAAAGCTTATCTCTTCATGTTCGGGATAAAGCCGTTTCTTTCGACTTTTTTTTTTACATTTTTATTGTAATAATTAGTACCCGATATAGCTTTAATTAAAGGAAGAATTCTTCCTTGGTCTAAAAATTGTTTTAATATTTATTTATATTTAGTATTACGCTACATAAAATAATAGTACCATATATTAGTCACTTATACTTGTATTTTTAAATTATAATTTTTAGAAGTCTGAAAGCAACTGTTAATATTATAGAATTCATAAATAATGCTTTATAAAGATGAGTGATGCTTTAAAAGTATCAGAAAAAATTCTTTTGTCATTCGACAAAAAGTAGACGTACTCTCGAATTGATAGTGAAGCAAAAAATTAGTGTGTATCGCATTCTAAACGAGCAATGGAACAATACAAAAATATTGGGAAAACTTTTGGCATGCCTGTCAAACTTCCGCGTGCGCAGCGTCCATATGTAAACGCTGGACAGGCTAGTCGCTCGACGATAAGGTTGGCGCTTAATTTTTCAGTTCTCTTTCAAGGTCACGCACGCACGATTCTTAACGTGGCCGGAGATGATATCTCGTCTGAGTATGGTGCGTGTGCTAACAACGTTCAAAGTCGACGTCGGGTGCACTTAATTTGATACAAGCACGCATTTTGCATTCCGGAGCACAGTGTGTTCAGGCACGCGTCTATCCTAATCCATGGTGCGCGCGCCCCTCCGCACTCAAGCCCGAATCAATGAGAGCGCCCTTACCAACTCCAACTCCCCTTTAATCTCGGCGAATTGCTGGGGATATTCTTAATCGTCTAACGATATTTGGAGCTCTTTGAGGCCTTGTTTTCGCTTTCTCTCTCTTTCTCTCTCTCTTTGCCTTTTTGCTTGCTAAATTGGAATTTAGTTTTATCATTTATTCATAGCAACTTCCATTACGAATTGACAACTACAATCACAATTTCTATGTGTTAAACTGAAATTATACCGTTTATAATAAAAAATTTGTTTTACTACTTTAAGCTAAATGGAAAAAAAGGCACTACTAATTTTAATTAATTTGACCGTGTTTTTTCGCTGTTACAATCTAGAAATAAAAAATGAAGGCTTCGGAAAACCAATAAAAAACAAGAGTAACCTTTGTCATTTATTGTAGAAATGATGGAAGTTGATAGGATAAGAAGTGCCCTGAAAGGAAATTTGCATAGACGCGTCGTAACTTACTGCGGCTTACTGTAATTATTGGTAATACTCGGCGCCGACAAGGTCTCACGCCGACAAAGAGTCACGCGCGCTCACAGTACGCAACCTTAAAAACGCGCCTTAAAATCTCTTTTTTTCATCTTTTTTCCATCACTTGGTCCACCAAAGTAGAAGAAAAAACAAGCGGGGAACAGCTCGAAATCAAATTGTTCCTTTTTTCAGGCTCCTTCAGCTCTCCCTCTTTCCTGCCTGGCGGTGCAACGTGTGTCACTTGTTTGATCTCCCTCTCCTCTATCCATTATTCTCTAGCTCGCTCTTACAAAAAAAAAGAAAAAAAAGAAAGAGCGGAGGAGGCGGGGGCCACTTCATTCCTTAATAAATCCACACATTACTCTAGCGCGGATCCTCGACGAGTCCGCCGCTCCCTCCACGGCACACTTCTCGCTTACTTTTTCTTCGACTCCCCCTCGTTTTCTCTCCTCACTGCTCGCGCCCCGGGCACCCATTTATCGCGAATGTTTACCAAGTTTATCCTCGCGCTTGTGTGCCCGAGCCGAAGTCACTCGACCCACCTTCGTGCTCAACTCAACCCTCTCCGCCGAAGGTGCACTCCTTGCAACGCAAAAGCCTACCGAGCATACGCCGCGGCCTACCGAGGATGAATAAATCGCTTTGTCAAATTCTCGCGCCATTCTTTTTTTCTCATTCTTTTTAAGCACAACTGCGGGAGCTTGTTGTGCGTCAATGCTCTGTACACTTGCGACTGCAATTGCAGCAATTTCACAATATGTTTTTTTAACCACACAGTTAGTTTGAGTCTTTTTATATTTTTATCGTTTCCCGGTTTGTATACGTGGGTAGTAGACTTATGCTTTTACATTGGAATTCAAAGTTTTTCATTGAGGTTATATCAGAAGTACACATAGGACATAGCAGAAATCGTAAATAATAAAAACACAATACGTAAAGTATAAATATAGTTTTAAAAGTTGTGTATTTAAATCCAGTAGGGATCAAAGATGCATTACATTTATTATAATTTTTGGCTTACGTATTATAAAGATTTTACGTATCGTAAAGATATATTTTTCGAGTAGACGTCGTAGTAAACGTATCAGATATTCACGCACATAGTGGAATTCTCAGTTTAAGAAAACAATATATATTGATATGTTTGTTAAATTACATTTGCAATCATAACAATATTTATTTTTGGAACGAAGTTCCTTATTTATCATTTTTTATACTTTTATCTTTTTTACGTTGTTAGTGTATTTTAAGATACAAATGTCCCTGTTTTAGAAAATAAGTTTTGGTACAACAGAGTCTTGATCACTTTTTTGTCAACTTAATCAAGACTTGAATTTGACCTCGGTTATGTGAAAGATTTATTCTAAGATTACCCCGACTATTGATTCTTTGTATGTATACTTTCGCGATTACGCGAACTAAAATTATTTTCCTCGTTTATACTTTATTTACTTATAAATACAGTTACACAGCTTCACATAAGCATTTCCTGCGTCGTGATCTTTAAAACGTTTTACCATCAGTTCAAAAACAGATTCCCCCGAAAAAAATTGCAAGAGCAATTTCCACTAATTAGCGTTCGAAGGAGTTTACGAGTTTTCAAAATAGCACCGATAACCGCATAACGAGTTGAAATAAATTAATTAGCCCCGTGCGCCCTCGAAAAAGTGTCCCGGACATTGCTTTAAGAGGATTCCCCCGATATTTCGCGGCGCGCAGACTTAAATTCTTAGCAAGAAAGTAGCTTGCCCTTTTCGGCCGCCGCTTCCTTCCCGCAAGATGGAAAAGTTCGGGCGAGAAGGTCGCGAGGACGTCGTCCGCGGAGTCGTGAGCGACTGTTAGGCCCTTCGAAGGGAGCCGGGAGAGACGGGCCAGAGGAGTCGCGAGCGAAATCGTGCCTTTGAAAATCGTGCGCGCGAAACCGAGCCGATCGATAAAGCAACGCTGCCGAGGACGCGCGGCCTCGTTGAACGAAAGCCCTCCTGCTGCAGGAGGAGGAAAAAACGTCGGATCCCTTACCTCGAGCTCTTTGCGGATATATGTATATATCACATCGACGGCTTTCCTTCTCCCCTATTTCTCTCGACTCATTTCTCTTCCTTTGATCTACCAAAGTACGTTACGAAATGGAGAGTTCCTTTGCAGTGTTTCGTCAATTCGTTATGCAACGATACGCGAGATTTGTCTTCTCTAAAATGTATTATCACTTTCTATTTTATTTTTTACGTGTAAATCAAATCATATGTTTTATTAGTTTATATAGTCATTCAGCTGAATTGTCCCATTCTATTACAATAGAAATATACGATAATACTTATTAAATATAAGTATTTCTACCGAATAGGCTTCACATCGTGCATAAAAATATCAAATGTGGATCAGATTGAAAAAGTCACTTTTGCGTACACCGTTCAAAAGTCGTGTCTCGTAAAACCATCTTTTTCAAATATTTAACTAAGTAAATCTCATAAAATAAGTAATTAAAAAAGTTTAAGTAGAAATGAAATAATCGACGCAAAAGTATTTTTGGTATTAAAGCATTATTCCCTTAGGTGAATTACTGTCATCGATAAAGCTCGGGCAGCAAACTTTACCCGCAGGAATAGTCGCCTATTTTACTCGCCTTGGTACATTAATAACTATTCTTATCTAAAAAATACTTTAATTAAGTTTCATGTTTTATGACCAAATGTGCGTATTTACATCTTTTTGGCGATATGTACTCTTTATACGATTTTTTAAAACTGCAACTTTATCTTACATATACCCACGTTATTTTTGTTTGCTGTATCGCCATTAGATAATCGCAAAATTTTATGGAGTCGATAACTCTAATTTCCAACCACATTTTACATTCTTTATAAAGATTAGATACGTCGAATGAGTTAGAGGAAAATTTGTTAAAATATTAAAATGAATGATTTACTTTATTACAACTGTCGTTCGCATACTCAAAGCAAGTGAAAAAGGAGGGTAAATTGGCACTGTCACTCGTTTTTAGTGCAGTCGCTGCGCTCGTCAGACTGCATTTTCAGCCTAACATTTACGAGATAGCCGTATACTAACACAGCTCTATGTAACTCGTTCCTCTCAGGTTTTTAAAGCGCTTCGCTCGCTGACTCTGTCGTCGTTCATCTCTTTCCCCGCAAAGCCCGACTGGTGCGATGATGATTCGCGGCCTTTGTCTGGCCCGTGATGCGCGCACATGAGATGCGCCGACATGGAAACATCAAAGTACGTGCCTCTCGTCCCGTGCACGGACGAGCCAATGGTTTTAGCTGAACGCGCCTCGTCCGATAATCGCCGATATTTCCGATGTCCCCATCGTGGCTATTATGTGACATTCTTGCGCTCAGTTGCACATACGAAATTTCAATCGCCACCCACTGTTATATTCTTCGTTTTTTATTTTTCACACTGATATACCTATATCAGTACTGTGCTTGAAAATCATTTACGGATTGAAAAAAGTTACCTTATTGCCTCTTTACTATAAAGGGGCGTTAACTTGAAGGCCAGAGTATAAAAAATGACATTCATTATTTCGGAGGCCGCTTGAGGAAACGACGATAGAGAGGGACGTTGCGGTATAGTAAGTCACCATCACCTAAGAATGTTAAATTTTCAAAGTTAAACAGATAAAAAAAATTGTGAAAATTTTGCAAAAAATTTCAAAAGCCAGAGACGAAATAAATATTTTTTTCATATTTTTCAATAAGATTCATATTATTATTTAATTGAGTTTGAAATTAAGGTAATATTAAGAACTTTTTTTAATTTTTAAAATTACGCTGTACTTTCAGACTTATTTCACAGTTACTTTAGAGTTGTATACTTATCCGTTTTACAGCAACTTTCTAATTTATTGGTAATGTCACTTATTCCTTACTGCAATGAATAGATAAAAATCAATTTTTTATATATTAGTGCTAGTTTACTATTCGTGCCTCTGTTGCTTAAATAATTTTTGAATATTTATTAAATAAAAAAAGTCGATAATAGAAATCAAATTTTTTCCCAGATTGCTTTGTCTTGTAAAACGCGAAATACCTCTTATGGCTATATTCACATTCCCTAGAATAATTTAGAATAACTTAGATAATTATACTTATAAAAAATCAAAAGGTTAGCTACAGTTTATCATGGAAGTTCAAATTTTTACAGTAATTATAGTAGAAACTGCTATTTGACAATTTCTCCTATTTAATCCTACTTAACCTTTTCACCACTAGATGGAGGCTTCTCTTCCACTAGTAAGTTCATCGTTTCACTTGTATATTAGAGTCCCCTCTTTTTCCCCTTTTCGGGCTTTACCATCCAGCCGAATTTATCTTGTGGCAAATTTTAGGTCTCGGCGAATAATCTTTTGAAAGAGAACAAAGCTCTTGGCGAACAACTTAATGAATCTCGAATGCTTCTTTCTAATTAATGTAAATATTTATCTGTGCATTAAAAATTAAGCTCTAATAAGAACTTTCTCTAATCCCCTTGTTCTGAAATATATCTTTAATGATTTGAAAATTTTTTTAAATAAACATTAATTAAATAAATACTATTTTTGTATCAAACAAATACATTTTTACAAACTTATGAATATAAATTTTTTAGTAATAACTAATATTAATGTAAAATATATGTTTCGAAATTTATGTCTTCCTTTTTTTAGACGGTTGCTTCTGTGTTTTATTGGTTTTTGTGCGCTTTCTTCTACGATGTTGAAATTCCTCATCTGAACTCTCGTCTTGTACCCGTTCCTGTTCATTATCAGTACTCTCGTTCTCTAAGTAATCTTCAAATTTACTTCTTGTTAATTGTAAGGATTCTTCTAAAACTTTTCGAATATTTTGTCTATATGTGCTGGCATACTTTCTTGTAAATTGTTCATCATATGGTCGCAGAAGATTTAACTTAATTGACACAGTCTTTATAGTACCATTAAGCTCATGGTAATCGAGTAAATACTCATCATTTTTTAATGGATTAAAACCGGTAACAATACCTGGCCAGTAGGGGAAATAATTGGACAATCCCAATACCAACGAAGGAAAAGTAGGTTCAAAATTTGGTACTGGAATTGCCTTCTGTGCCAGAGTATTCCTTTTTTTTGGAAGAAATAGATCATATCAGCTTCCATCAGTCCAGTGATTTGACTAAAATTGCTGAAACGGGGAAGATTCAAAAGAATTGACATTTCTAATAAGCACTTCTTCCCCGTCAGCATCCGTCTTATCCTATCTAAAGTAATTCTTGTAAATGGTCCATCCGGCGTTTGTTCCCCTTCACATATATTTTTTCCCTCACTACGATTTAAAATAAATCTATTTACTATCAAATTAATATCATGTAAACGCATTGATTGTGGGATTGCTTCTGGATCTGTCATATAGATGCTTTACGATCGGCGAACGATAAACTCTTAATGAATCTCCGGAAATTATGGGACATTTTATCGCCGACGTCGCTGCATGCTTTGCACCACTCATGAGTCGGTCATTTATTATTTGTCTTTCGACGTTCTGCAGAAAAATAATATATTATTGTGCCTTCTTATTGTGTCCGGCGCATTTAATTGGGTAGTAAATCAGCGTATATTTAATAAATCAATATTTAAAGACAATATAACTTGCGCATTTTTTCAGTTTTACAATTCTTGATCGGCAATAGAATTACTTGTTTGATCAATTCTCGTTGAAGATAAATTTTGTCTGCGGTTGTAATGAAGTTAAAAATAGAGTAGATTAAATTTCAAAAGAGCACTAAATTCTTAAGCTGGAAGCCTATTTAAAAATATATTTGTTGGGTATATTTCTTAATTTATGCTTACAGAAGTCACATCTGATAATGACATAGGATTTTAAAGATCTATATCTGGATAAGATACCGAATCTAAAAAAGTATATCCTGTAGAAATTTATAGAACTTGCCTGGAGCTTCTATAAAATATTATTTTAAGCATGAGTGTGTAAGATGCATTTATGGATGCATACCTAAAAAGAATCATGTTTTTTTGTATCATCATTATATATCTCATTACTGTAAAAGTAAGATTTTTGTAAAATTGAACCATTTGTTATTTAATTAACAAATTTAATAAATTATTTCAAAAGTTGGCGGGTGAGCCTTTGCGAAAAAAGATAATAGTTATCCTTCCAACATGCAAATTAACAAAAAGATTACCTATGCTTTGATTTCATAAACAAGTATTTTTCTAACTGGCAAAATGCAAGCACAACCAATAAACGATAAGCGCTGAATATTAAATTGGAAAATGATATTGAATGGAAGCGAAATACATGAAAATTGATGATTTGAGTAAAAAAAAAATGACAGTTAAATAAACGTCTAGTAGAAATTGATGCTGGGAGGGAAAGGTAAGTCGCGAGATTGTATAGGAATGGCACAGCCAGGGCTACCATTATACGCAGAACCATTTAGTTCGCGTGCGAGCGCTTATCGCGATTTGCGCAACCAAGCCCTTCCCAAGCAATTTGCGTTGGTCCAGGTTATACGATGCCATTCAGCGACTCTATTTTAGGGCACGAGCGAAGGAGTCAGAGACATCGCCCAAAAAGAGACGATAAATTCACTCAGCAATTGAGTTACTTAAAACAGCTTAGGTAAAGGTGATGTTGAGGAAAACGGGACTCTCGCTATAATATAGGCGCCTCTTTTAAAGATTTACGACACGATTTTCATTATATAATCCTGGTTAGTGTGGTAAGACTAAACCGGGACGGGACGGGATTTGTCCCGAAAAATTTTGGTGAGATGAAACAGCATCCAATTCCGTCCCGAAAATTTTCGGGACAAAAAAAAAGAACGAGATTTCCCGAAAACAACAGAGAGTTTCCGGGATCTTTAAGATCCCCGAATATGTTCGAGACTCATCTCGCTTAGGTCGGGGTCTTGCGATTTTCGGGATTTCCCGAAAAAATCAAGTCTCGAAGACTTTCGAGAATTTCGAGATTTTTTTTTCATAAAAAAAGTAATTTATTTCATTTTTTAATGTCTCATGAAGATCGAGATTCCCGAAAATACCGAGACTCTTAGTCGGGTTCGGGATTTTTAATATATTGCTATTAGGAATGATAATATTTATTATGTAGAAAATAAATAAATGAAATTTAACACGAAATTCTTATAATTTACACTAAAGTTAGAATCGCAAAATAAGCATTTAGATTCGTATATTCTATGGCAATTTGTGCACATTGCAAACAGCGATTTAATAAGACTGTCATAATGCTACCTGAGATAATAACGACGCTAACGTACTTATGCTCGAGCCACGTAGTTGGTGCACCGTGGGTATGTACGCAAGCGTAGCGCGGGGAATTGCATTTAATCAGTTTAGCAGAATGGCGCGAAACTACAGTCTGTAAATTGTACAAACAGCAGCACTTTGTCACTGAAAAACGTGACTGCACTGCACTGTAACTTTTCTGCCTCTGCACTTCACTTTCCAATTGTTTCTTGCTTCTTTCCATTCATCAGCCGCGGCGCAATTGTTCCCGCTCGTTCGCTTCAATTTAACATTCGTAGCATAATTAAAGTATAAATCAACTCGAAGAAAAATCATAAGGATAATTGATACACGCTTAAAAACTCATTACTTTCCGCATAATGTGGGCTGGCTATTAACGTACTCTTGTATAATCTAATACGATCCGCAGAGCGATTAAAGCAAGTATGTATTAGAGGGTAGTAATTCTATCGGGCAATGAAACTTGCAATGCCAGGTACGCAAACAAATTTAGAAAGTACAGTCGGATATAACCAATGGTCCAGTAATCTAGCTAATCTGCCTACGTGCGTTCAGCAATATTATCGCACGTAATCTTTTCCTCCCGGTTCCCAGATGAAACTCCCCCGACGCCTTGCGGTCGACCGGAAGTGCGAGCACTGCCGAGGCTGGTACACTTTATATATAAGCTTTATACCCACCCACGCCTGTCCTCCGTGGCGCGCGTCGCTCCTTTTCCTTTGCGCGCGAGAAGCGTACGGCGGAAACAGTGGGGGACCAGTTATGTAGGCAGACGAGTATGTGTCGGTGGAGAGCGTCGTGATACTTCTAAACACCTATAGAGACTTCGGCGTTGCGGCATTATGCCTCGGAGAGTCGGCTTCCCTCCTTTTTCGATCTGCCGCGGATACACTTTATTGGATCTTGGGTAAATGCACCGCGGCAAGGAGGAGGTGGAGGAGGTGCGACACTCGCGGCTCCGATCGATCGCCCGCAAACTCTGCTACGTCTGTACGGCAACGCTGCGCGTACTGATACGTGAAGGTGCTAGCTCTCGCGGGTGAAAACGAGAACTCCGAGGCGAGGAACCATCCTGAGAGGAATAAATATGTAGCTATATCGTCGGCCAGATGAATATGGTTTAACAATTTGCGCTCTTTAATCAACGCGCCTTCTCGCTATTTTACTAGCAATGTTTTTCTTTTTTTTTTTGCAAAACTTCTGCAATGTCTATACTCTACTGATTGAAATTATTGGCGAGAGTAAAGGATTCTTGCGCTTTGGACGAAGCGTGCTTAAAGCACTAGCTACGCAGCTTATTATAAGTATGTTAACTTAACGCACACTATTCAAGCTATAACTCTGTTATATTTTGCGGGTTGATTAATACCTCTCGTACCTAGTGTGCGAGCACTTTTTACAAAAGTCCAAAAGTCGTGTTCGTCTCCTAATTCACCGAGTTAATTGCGTGTTTTGTGTTCTGTTTGAAATTTCATTTATCCAAATACACGCGAAATGTGTATTTCATTCAGAACTTAACTTGAAGTGTGTGGAATCGTATTCAGTTTATATTCAAGAAAATACACTAGAAATTAATCTAATTAGAGCTTTTGGAACAAGTGCCTGCCTTCTTCGATACTCTGCTCCATTCAAGGAATCACGACGCGAGGCGAATTCATTCAATTGTCGCTCGGGCTCTTTATTGAAACGTAGCGGATGAAGTTAATTGTACTCGACCTTCGTGTTCCGTTCAAGGCAAAACTTCTTCTTTTGTTCCGTCATTAAAATCGCCGTGCGATTACTCGTTGCCGAGGAGAACTCAGCGTGTTTCTTAAAAAAACAACCAGACGGACAGATAGAGAAACGCATGTGTGGAAAGAAAAATCACGTTAAAAAGCGAGTACAGCTGAAATAATAGGGAAGCCACAGTGTAAGCATCTTCAAAAAGACTTGTTAAAGTACGTTCGATAAATATCGAACGTATTTAGGAATCTCTTAAATTATACCGCGTGTAACTAGCAATAAATTTACCGAATATAGGGCTGCTAAAACATTTATACTATTAAGTTTTCAATTTATACAGTTTAAGTACAGATGCTGGTAACGAATCCTTTAAATATTCCAGGATAGGAAAATAAAATATTTTATTATTTCTTCAAAATTTTGTTTGAAAAAACATTGAAAAATAAATATATTCCTCAGTAAAACAATTATTTTGTAACTTTTGAAAGGTCTTTTAGTTAACACGAACAAAAATTTAGTAGCAAGTAAAACGTTATTGTAATTTCCAAATAAGTTATCATCCAATGCAAAAATACCATAAATGTGTCCAGATCTACGTTATAAATATTATATAGTTTTTTTTTTGCTTTTAAGTAAGTTTTATCACAATTATAATCCGAGCTATTACCATAGGTACAATAAACTGCGCATGCGAGGAGGTTTGAAAAAATCAGCGAAATTAAAAATCACTTCATTTATTACTCAGCTTGATAAAAATTAAACTTGTTCTTATTAGGTACGGTGCTTGATAAAAAGGATCAAATTTGGTTTTATATCAAATTTTATGACTTTTTCGAAACACATATAATTCACTACTTGACGATGATGAAAACATCCAAGATGCGTACAACGTGAACATAAAAGAGTAACGACGATGGTTATCGGAAAAAAGTAAAAACGAAAGAGTAATGCAGAGTAATAGCGAGAAAAAAGAAATGATGGGACTGCTTTAAAAGATCAATGCGTCGCGTTGGAACTTAAAAAAGAAGTGAGAAAACGAAGGCAGCGAGCGCATAAAAAAGACAAGGAAATAAAAAGGGGCAAGCCCAGTCCGTCGGCGTGCAAGCGAGATAATGAGAGCCTGGTAGAAAGAAGGGAAGGGGAGAGTTCGAGGGGGTGAGAGGAGAGGACAGTCGTCGCGCGGTGCTGAAAGAGGAGAGCGAGCGAAAATGATGGGCCGCGCGCGGCGCTCGTATAAAAGGCTAGCCCAGCTGCCACGGCAAAAGGGCTGCTTGAAGCGCGCGGACGTGCGTACGCGCGCGCCTGCTAACTTCGCTGTATGAAAGGAATCCGGCTCCTCGCGCGGTTTTCATATACGAAAGCGCACGCGAGCGACCGCGCGGTTGCGCTAACGCATTGTGTAATCTTCGGACAGCGAGCAAGTTCAGTGAGCCTCGACTTTGTGCATTTTTTCCCTCCCCTTTCGTCTTTGGCCTTTTCACATTGCTATTGGTGAAATAAGCTTTTTCAACGAACAAGAAAATTATCATTCTAATTTAAAACGGTAGATTATTATTATTTATACATTACTATAGTGAATTTAGAGTTTCTGCATTTTTCATCTCTGGATAGAGCCTCTTAGAAAAGGAAAAATGATTGAATTGCGATCAAACCAAAATAACGAGATTTAAAAGATGCTGAGTATTGTCTGGTATGATTGTATTTTAACTTGGAAGTTTAGCTCGACAATCTCGACTTTTGAAAGAGTTCCTGATACATATAGCCTTAAAGTAAGCTTTAATGGTATTGCTCATTCGATTTTCTAATCTATCTTTCTTTTAGCAATGCATTAACTAAACATTCTCTCAATCTTTATTGCAGATAACCAAAATAAATGTCTTCTGACCACATGAATTCCGTACTCAAACGAGGGCTGCATTTTAAGGGAAAATATGTCTTATAATTAAATATTTGATTATTTTTTATGTATTTTAAATTTTGCATAACTATTAAGATTCCGAGATTTTTCCTTTCTCCATTAATGATTGGTGGATGACTTAAACATATTATAGCATGACTATTTATAATTCAATTTTACTGGATAGCAAGCAACAAATTTTGTGAGAATTTTTTTTCGATGAATAGATAATAGGTTTATCTTCGATTTATTTAAAACACACTAAAAGTCATAAGTGCTTATTATGATTTCTTGTTTAAGCGTATGATTAACGCGTTTCCACTTGCACCGTAAATATAGTCATGTAGTCAAAAACGTAGCTTACTCTGAGAATCATTTTGACGTCATATTGCTTCATTTTATTGTTGAGCAGAAAACAACTATCGGACATAAATTATGCAAGGAAATATGATAGGCGTATATTTTGAAAGATCCTAAAAGTGCCCTTTCACATAGTTCAATGCGATGAGGTTATACTTAATTTTATCAGTGTTTTGTTACATCGTGTCCGTCTCCTCTTATTGTTAGTAATTGGAAATAAGAAAAACAGACGCTAAGTCTTCGATTAATGTGACGTCTATTTCGATTTGCCATGCACGCGAATATCGTCTGTTCGTTAATGTGACTGGCACTTTTCTTTTGCGAACTCCCCGGGAATGCAAAGTGAGGTGCGCACCGGGTGTCTGAGCATTCGTGCCCGCATTTTTGCGCGCACGTACGACTCAGTGACGTTCCAAGCTTTTATGCTTTCATTAATTCGAAGTATCCGGTAATCTTTTTGAAATATTACCTTTTTACAAGGTTTAAATAATATCTATCGAGTTCAATCGATCGTTTAAAAGTATCATTCACGTTTTAAATATGCATTTCAGTAGAACATAAAAAGTGTTGATAACGTCAATAACTTGGATGTATTTCCTTTGCAAAATATGAGTTCGTGCCGAGAAATTATAACAGTGCCAGTGCGGGCTGGTTGCTTCGAGAGCCGTGAAAAAAAAAATGCTTTCGTTCTCTGCAAGCTCTAATACAGGCACCGGAATGCAAAGTTAAGGAAAGGGACAACAGTGCAGCTGGGCACTATAGGTTATATCGAGCCTCTTGCTTATAAACAACGCTCAGTACTCTAGTTTCTCGCGCCACGAAGGGAAGTCATGATGGCTGCACGTAATCTCCCTACGTTGACGCTTCACAACAATGAGCAACGCTGCAAAGCTTGGATCTTATGAGTAGTCTAAGCTTTGAGTTTATGATTTCAGAGACGTACGCAAAATATTTTCTAAAAGCACTGAAAATACTGGAGCTAATTTAAAAGAATGAGAGATTGTTTATTGTAATGTTATAGTTACTTTTTTATTTAAAGCGCATCCAAGATTTGCAGAATAATTTTTTGTATCAATCGTTCAGCTAACAACAGGTTTCTCCTGAGTGTTTCAAAACTACTTCCCACGTCGTTACTGTCAGTTTCACGTTTGCCCACGTGCCAATCGTTCAGCAGCACGAGTGATGCCTGCAACATTGCGAAGGCGAAACAAAACGATACCGGATCGTCAGTGCCGATTTTTTTTTATCTCCAACCACTACACGCTTCGGTCGATCGATTTGTGGCCTTTAGAAAACACCCACAAAACGGATACTAACCATTAATTCGTGCTTCTTAACTGCCACAGTGTTGTAACACTCTTTGATATTCATTCCGATTTCTTTTACCGCTATCCCTGCCTTATTCGATTATTGGCACGCTAACGCTGTAGAAAAATATTTTCTTACTGTCATTTCATTAATATTAATTAAAAGAAGTTAATTATTAATAGAAACAAAGGACTGTAATCACAATATTTATGTTTCCGGTTAGGAAAAATAGTTACAACGTGGTATTTTAATAAATTTACAACAGGAAACTTTTAAAAAGCGATGACAAATCTTATAAAAGTGCATTTTCATGTTCGCTTTGGCAAAAGAATAATTTTGTGTTTAATTAAAGCGGCTTAAAAAGCTAATACAGTGTCTGCGTATTAAAGAGGGATGGACCCTCATCTGCTGCATAATCAGTCGTCTACAGACGAAGCAACATCCTGGCATGCACTTAGAGCCTCGGGAATCTTTAAGTATTTTTTCTTCTTTTAATAGGCACAATAAGCTGCAATATATTCTTTTACAAACTTAAATAATGAAACCTTAATAATAACTTTTTTACTCAAATTGTATTACAAAGAATTGCAGTCAGTATTTAATCTTTAAATTAAAACGCTATGAATAGAGCAATAAAATGCAATTTATTGATAATAGTTAAATGTACGCGCAATTAGATGAAATAACAAAAAAAAAAATTAATCTTAAAAAGATAATTAATTGACAAATATCGTGTGCGAATTGTTAATAATAAATATATATATATGCAATTAAAGAAATTTAAAAAAAATTAATCTAAAATGAAAGCTAATGAATTGACAGCTATCATGTACATACAAACAGTCGTGCTATACTATTTCTTTCTCAAGGTGCTCTGTGCATCTGGTGGCTCGAGTAACAAAAGGCTTGGCTCGACTTGGCTCACATTGTCAGAGAACTGCACCCCGAAGCAATTCGGAAAGTGCAGCGGCGCGGGATCAACGCTCCGGGGTATCCATACTCAGAAAGCTCACTGCAAAAGAGGGCTAAAATCAGCTCCCGTGCGCCGCCCACAGTCGGGCGTATTCGGGCCGTATTAACCCAACCCGCCTCGAAAAGTTCGACAGTGAGAACCGCGGTAGCTGGGGCCGCGGAAGTCGCCTGGGCGCGAGTAAAATTTCCTGGCATACCTAAGTACATCATGCATAAGTACGCGAGAGCCCCTCTCCCCGTTCTCTCGACTGGGCGAAGACAAGTCGTCGGGGGCGGAGAGCGAAAGAGAGTCGGGGAGAGCGCGAGAAAGAAGGAGTAAGAGGTTCGCGGATACGGGGGCAGAAAGAGAAGGAGGAGGTGGAGGGGTCGTCGACTAGGCACACGACTATATATAGCCCGGTGTCTCTCGCGCGCTCGGCAGCGGCGGCGGCGAGGTCTCGCCTACCTCTTTGAGGAGTGTACCCAGTCTCTCTTGCGCCTCACTGCACCGCCGGGGGAAGATTCGCGCCTTTTCTTTCTTAGCTCGCGCGATTCCCTCCGTTCTTCCGCATCTGCGTGCCCCGAGAAGCGAGAATTTACTTATGTGCCAGGGGACACACGACAGCGCCTCCATCGCGCTCGAGTATCACTTCACCGCTCTGTCTATCTCCGAGTGAGAGCTTGCCCTACTGACAGATTCGTCTCGTGTATACCAAACTGACGATGATCGATTCTTATTCTTTTATTAATCGTTTATTGCACCTGCTGATATTTTCCTGTATCAGTCCAAACTAAAAGGATATAGCATATAGCAACAGACAGATTTGCCAGCTGATTAACTATCACCAATGTTAAATAATACTAGACTCAGAATCCTCTTTTAAATTTCAATATTAGTACTAAGTGCTTAAAGAAATAATATTTTATTCGTTATATACAATAAGAACATTTTCTATGTTTATTTATAAGAACATTTTCTATATTCTGAGCCGTTTCCGAAATATAAGTTTTATGCCCTTTCATATGCACTTACTTTCATTTTATTACATTCAATTCACCATATTGTTCAAAAAAACACGAAAAACAGTTTCACAAAAAAAAAAAAAAAAAAACATCCATACAGACATTTTCAAAAAACATCATAATTTGATCCGAAACACCTTAAAACAAACTTCTAAAACTTTTTTATAGAAAATTTTTTTTTTCACTATCACAAAGCTTCGTCTTGGAGGAAGCAAAAATTCTGAATTCAAATATATTGGGTCCGCATAAAAAAAGTTTCAAAACTCTCTTGCGGACTAGTTTATCGAAAATTCATGAGCCACCCACTTATTAATGCATGGTCCAGTGCAGAGAGCGCTGCGAACATCCCACCCTTATCGAATTTTCCAATTCGCTTGGAAGAAAATTAACTCAAAATAAAAACATTTTTATTAAAATAATTGATCAAAAAGTTAGCATTAAATCTTTTTATTTTTAAATAAATTCTTTTTTTGAAAATCCCTTTTCTCAAATTATACAGCACTGTTCAGAGAAAATATTGCAACAGATATGATAATCTATTTTATTTTAGTTAAGTTATTTATCTTCTTTAGAGAAGCCCATGTAGAGATTTATCTATTAAACATTTGTTTGATCACTTCGATAAATTTCGCAAAAAATGATAGTAAACTCGGAAAAAAGAACAGTGGGATAGTTTGAAATACTGGAAATTTTTACGAGAAATTCATTGCAATTTTTACCTAAATCTTGGACAGTTCGGCAAAGTTGAAAATTTTATTTGAAAAGTTCTGTAATTTTTAAGGGAACAGCTTCGTTACTTTTTCGGGTAAAGCTCTAAAATTTTTATTAGAATAGGAGTTTTTCGCGTAAACTTCGCAGATGCGGCCAACTGTAAAGACTTCTTTATATATTACTATAGGCACGCAATCGTTATTTGAATTTTCAAGATTATATACTTTTGCACAGAAATGACCTCCTTGCAAATACTCCATAGAAAGTTGAAAATATTTACCTGTCGCAAGTGTCGCCGTTACTACCGACTGGCACGTCGAAGTTGGGACAGGCGTAGGCGTTGTAGGGCAGGGCCTTCCTGATACCCCAGTTGACGCCACAAGCTCTCAACATCATATAGCACTGCAGCGCCGTACTTGAATGCCTCCTCGGCCGTTAGGTCGCTGACGTTCTCGTTACGCTGCTTCCAAATTCTGTTCTCGTTCAGTGAGTCTTCGAGTTCGTCCATTCGTTCGCTCAACTTGGAGATGAAGTCGTAAATGTTGCCCATGAGGCCGAGCGACAATTCGATGGCGACAGCACCCGGGCGCACGTACGCCGAGTGCATGCGCTCGTGAAACTCGTAGATCTTCTCGCGTTCCTTGCATAGGTACCCAGAAGTAAGGGGTCAGCTCGCCCGCATTCAGACTGTGGCAACCGATCGACATCAAGTGATTCATCAGGCGAGATAATTGGAAAAATCCAATTATTTATTTATTTATTTTCAAGTTATTTATACGTTCTGAGAAAAAACGAATTCCAAAGGATTTACGACTTGACTTTTACCAATTACTTTTCCTATTTTACACATATTAAGATTTAAGTAAAAAACTTCTTTCTCCCTATTTAACCCCTAAATTATTTTTTATAACAAGGATTATTTTCTTTCAGTTTAGAAATATACGACATTTTTAAGCCTTTTAATTTAAAATTGACGTAGGTCAATCTGCAGAACAAATATTTGGTACATTCATTATTTTTTCTAATTTTATTGCGATGAGAAAGAGAAGAAATTATAATGAAAGAGAAATTTTAAACTCATTTTTCTATGTGACATTTATATTTGAATATTGTATGACTTTCTTTTTTAGAAAACCAAGCTACTTTTCACATTTTCGACGAATAAAAGAGCTTTGTACATTACTTCTTGACAAAAGGCTCTTAAGAACCTGATTCGAAAAATCCTGTTTCTCCGCCAGAGTCCAAGAATAAAACATTAATGTACATTTTGTGTTTCGTACTTTTCCAGTGAAATAAAGTAAAATCCTTCTCCCAGCGCGATACCTTTCTTTTCTAGTCCCTTCGATTTTTCTACACTGCAGGAGTAATGCACCTTAGGCATCAGAGCTTTTTTTCTTCATAACCTCGGACTGTTTATAAATTTAAATCTACTCCTCTCGCTCTTCCTTTAAATGCAAATCATAGCCAATCTACGTGAATAAAAATGTCGCAACGTCGAATCTCAAGTTTAAAATGCAGAGCTCGAGCGAAACTAAACTTTCCCGAAGCCATGGCAAGTTTCTTTTAAAAAAATGAGCAGAATCAAGGTAACTTAACTCGTCCATGTGACTTACTGCGAATGTATTGGCGCCAAGGAATGCCAATATTGCGGAGCTTCTCGACGGCCAGGGAGTAGCACTGGGCATTCGCGTAGGTGGATACGCAATCAAAGTGGTGGAAGTAGGGCGCCGCTTGCATGTATGTCCTGTACTCGATTAACTTCTGGGAGCAGCGGTGCTGGAGGCCGATGTGCGGATCCACGCTGACAATCTGCTCGCCTTCGAGCTCCAGCACCAGCCGCAGAACCCCGTGGGCCTTGTAAAAGTACTTTGCTGCAATAAAGTACTTCGTTATACTGGATTAAGCGGGTCTTGTACCTAAAAATTTAAAGTACCTAAAACATTAAAATTATAATAATTAGTAATTTTTAAGCTAAATTTTATATATTATACTCTCTAAAATCCATCCAGTGAAAATAATGAGAATTCACTGTCTTTCAGTGTATATACACTAAAAGACAGTGA
>JAWWEN010000003.1:407044-447285 GCA_035582955.1 Sycophila texana
AAATAAATTACTTAAGCATTTAAATTGTGTTTGAATCCGTTCTTTCTTCGTGCGCGAAACTATTTCGAATAGTAACAGTATAATTAAACTTCAAATTTTGGAAACCAAAATATAGAAATATTTTCTATTCATCATTGAATTAATACCTTAAATAATTTGTTTTAAGGGTATTCAAGGGTAATTCGAGTTACGATATGAATTGTTTATAATTATAAGATTTTCTGAAAGGTTTGTACAACTTTTTACAAGATCAAACATATCAAATGTTGCTTAGTTTGTTAAAAAATCGTAAGTACGCCATAGTAAAAAGTTACGAGATAATTCAAAAGCCATTATAGGCATTTGAGTTGTACGTACACACCAGTCGTATCTATTGGACCAACCTCGAGGCGGCATAACAATGATGATCAGGCAGTCGATCGAATAAAATGGCAGCTACCGAGAGTGAACGATTAACCGAGCGAGAGATTCGAACTAGTATTAGGGCCGCAACTTGAAGCTCGGTTCTTCGTCCCACGATAATCTGAGCCTCATTATCGGTTTGAATTGGTGCTGTCAGGACAATTTCGTCGGCTACGCTTCATCGTACAGTGTCGCTGCCCCCGACGTTTTTGGCTCGCGGCCAGCCATGCAAATCGCGAATTGGCCCACTTGTTCGTTCCTATCGTAAGCTTCCCCCCCCCTTTTACCTTTCAACTGGGAAATTCAATTTGTTCTATTAAGAAATATGCATTAGATCACTTGAATGATGCGTTTTCAGGAAATTTGGAATCGTTCAATTATTTTTAAAAGAAGTTAAGCTTTTTCATAATATCAATTAACTGATTACATACTGCGTAAGAAAGCTATGATTTTCCTTACGAAAATAACTACAAGGACTATTACAAATAATGTAAAACCACTGATACAGCTTACAATTATTAGCTAAATTTGGAAGTATTTCTATGTAGTTTAGCTGTAGCTACCAGTCAGAAGTTAGTAGTTATCAGTTTACTATTGGAATTATAAGTAAGTAGTTTATTAATAGTATTTCTGTAGTTTTTTTATGGTTGCTAAGTAATTTTTTAACTTTACTTTGGATCTGGATAATTATCATTCCTTATCGCGTTTTTAATTAATCTTTAACCTCTTTCTTATTGTAAATGTCAGTTTATAATAGAGAACAATAGCCTCACGACTATCGTGCTTTTAATTGCGCCACATGAAATTTGAATGTATTCATAGTAGTTAGCATGGGAAATGATTTGAAAGTTTGCCTTATATGCAGAAGTGGTCAAAGATCTCGAGTAATTTTATCTATGATTGATTATTTCTAAAATGTGTTCAATTATTTATAATATATTATGTAAAACATTCGATCGAAGCAAATAAAATACAAAGTGTCGAACATTAACATCGATAATACCCTCCAGAAAAAAAAAAATATTTTGGCTAGTTAAGTACATAACATTTTTATGCACTTACATTTAATTTACATTGCAATTTTAATTCATTAATTTTTCTAATTTAATTTAAATTGTTATTAAAATTACTTATTGTGACATTCACCTTGTACGGGTATGTGTACATCCAAAGTGGATTATATTTGTAATAAAACAATGAGATTTCAAAGCATAATGGCAGACTGCGAAAGGAAGCGAGAAGAAATAATAGCTAGCCTTATAGGTAGTGTGATGCTGGGATCTCAGTAGTCGATGCCCTAAGCTTTCTCAGCTGCAATACAGTCGCACATAATCCAAGGCATTATCTTGTCTTTTGATGCACACCTACACGTACCTATGTAGCTAGGTCGTGATCTGTGCAATGCACATCCGAGCTAACTCCCACGTGTACCAGTAGGTACATTGCACTCAAGAGGCTAGTCTTGAACAATGTTATTGTCAGCGACCAAGATGCATTGTTAGTTTTTTTTACTTAAAGTCTTAAAGTCTTCTTAGTTAGTCTATTTTCAAAAGTTACAATAAAAAAAATTTCTAATTTATTATATAAATCGGTATATTTACACACTGTAAAACATTAAGAAAAGAAAACATTTGTAGATGAAATAGCATGTTCTCTATGTAATTAATAATTCTGAGTTTAAAAGAAGTTAGTTTGCAAGAAAAAATGTCATAAATAAATAAATTTCTAGTAAATTTTACAAAAAAAAAAAAAAAAAAAAAAAAAAAAAAAAAAAAAAAAAAAAAAAACAAAAATAAAAAAAAAAAAAAAAAAAAAAAAAAAAAAAAAAAAAAAAAAAAAAAAAAAAATCGCCAGAAAAACGTTAGTTTATCCTGATATCTATATGTACGAATTTCTTTTGCCTCATTTCAAACAAAATTTTATTTTGAAATATTGTTGAACTTCAATAATTCAATTTGATAATACTTACTATTTTATTTTGTTATTACGAAAATTTCTCTAAACAATGCCTTCAATATTATGAAAGTCAAATTCATTAATTTCTATGAACAACAAACGATTCCTGCGATGAAAATGGAAAAAATTTCATGCGAGTGGAAGAAAAACGTAAACGGCTCATTGTCTAGCCTCGGTAGCGATAAGCGAGAAAGTTCATAAACTGGTGGGTCAGTTCGAATGGCGGAAATGTAGGTACACGAGGTGATTGGTGAGCGATGGGTCAGCGGGTCGTTCCGTCGTCCGTTGACAGTGGCACCCGCTTGCGATTCGCCGAGGTTATCGCACTCCTTTTGTCGGTTCAACTCTCGCATAAAGCTGGCCGCGTTGCACGCGCCCATCAAGTGCACCTCTAGATCCAACGGCCCGATAATATTGGACTCGTAACTTTCAGTTTTAACGCGCCGTCGACTCATATTTTCTCCAAGGTTTTAACTCGCAACTCGCGCAGTGGCCTCCAGAGGAAAGATTGACGCGCGCCGCTGCAGTTGCAACCTGTTTAAGAACCTTTTTTCAGCTCGTGCATCACCGATGCCCGAAACACGAAACAACGCTGAAATTTCAGAGAATATTGATAGCATTATCAGCGGAACATATTTTCAACGGGTTGCTGATGATGCGAGTAATAACTCGATGCGGAAACTAAAATGCAACTCGCAAATTAACGTAAAATGAGGAGAGCGAACACATTTAAAAGAATTTTTTAAAAAAACAGATGGGCTGCATCGCATGTAAATTAAAAAGTAAGAATTTGAAAAATACATTGATATTTTAACAAATTTATTTTACAAAAATTCAACGACCTGATAAAATTAATTGCAGGCGTGTTTAAAATTACACAAATTTTTACATTAATTTCGGCTGACAAACGAATATTTTGTACAAATAAAATGGGTGAAAAAAATATATGTGCACAATTTTCGTGTTCGTGTCGTGGTGGTTAGCGGAAAAAACCACATTCGAATTGAATGGGTGAATCTTGAGTGAATTTATGTCCAGATCCAGTCATACCCTAATCTTTAAAGCCTCACTGCGGTTTCAGTTTACGAACGAAATTAAATCCGTTTCATCCCGCGTCACTTCGTTACGGCGCATGTAATGCCCATTGCAATTCTGCTCTTCACTCTTTCCATCGTTGCCAAGAAGATGCTGAATATCAAAAAGTGAGAAGTCCAGTAAGAGGATTATAATTGTACCTGCGACAAAAAGAAATTACAATAAAAATTCTGTGATCAAATCCAGGTGCTAACAAAGCATATTTAGTCATGGTTAAAATTTTAGTAACAACTTGTTATAATTCTTGAGTCAATATCAAAATACTTTTTGATACCATTTAATTCTAACAAGATTTATTTCTAATTTATTGAAATAATTTTTGCATTATCATTATGTTTTTCATAAAATAATAGAGCATATATGCTTATTCAATAAAAATTTATTTTAATGAAAAAGGCTTTATATCGGTCTTAAGGAAACAATATTTTCCGAGTGATAGCAATTGCCCAGTCACTCGGGAGTAGCCAGTCGTTCTTCATTTATTTTAATATTTGCAAATCCCTGGAAATTATTTTTAATAATATTGAAAGATAAGACGTTGAAATTGTCATAAGTATTATTTGAATCGATAAATTCACATTACAAGGCACATAAAAGAATATAGTCAAAAGAGCTGCAAAGGATTCGAAGTAGAGGCGGAGCAAGGTGCAGAAAGGAAGGCAAAGGTATAGTGGAGAGATAAAATTTCGCGCCTCGATCGTAAATGGCGATTCGAACACCTTGAAATTACACTTTTTACCGTGCATCCCGGGCTATTATCGTCAAGCGCTCTCCTCCCTTCCAGCGGCTCTTGGGGTCCTTTGCACGGCTTCTTCTCGATCGACTAAGTCCCCTCCCTATCGCCTCGGCGAGGAATGGCACAGCACAGTCCCTGGTTTTCCCCATAAAAAAACCCCATAGCCAGGCGAGCGACGCAAAAGTGAAGGAGCGGGGCCGAGCCGCGGCGTAGGTGGAACAAGAGGTTATTTATCGGTGGGCCCGGGCCCAGGCCTAGGGTACTCGTTCGCCGGATTTTCAGCGGCACGGGTGGTCCGCTCCTCCTCGACTTGTGTATTATTCACGATCCCGCTGTGTACAAAAGCGTCGTTCCACTTCCCGAGTGAGCGCCGCTCTTGTATATAGGTAGTCGCCGAGCGCCCGCACGACGACGATCGATTAGTAAAACATAAGTCTTTCCAAGCTCGACGCTGGGACGCTCGAGCCTCTCCCGGCCGCGCACTCCTTTTTCGACTCACATATTTTTACATAATCATTGCCGCGACGCGTCGATCCTGCGACTGCTGCATTACCATCGGCTCCTCGATATTGCTTTATGCACATTTCTTTTCGAGTATATGTGAGGGATTACAATTTTTCTGAGGAACGACACTTTTCACGCACGCCATCGTCCTGAAGTTTTTCGAAAGTTCCTTGATAACTCAATATTGATTTTCGAACTGACGTGTTCGCGATATTTTTCTTATGCAATATTGATTTTTTAGCTGAAGTATACGCGATATTTTTTCGCTTTATTATTGCTGCTTTTTTGAAGTACTTTTTATATTCTGAAGAAAAAAAACATTGAAGTTTAATCCATTAATTTCGGTGAAAGCGACTCATTAAAATCAACTAGAAGATATAAAAAATAATGATACGGGAGAAATGAGCGTGGTTTTTATTATTGTGTGCAATTAAGGCAAACTCGACCAAATCTCAAAAGAACATCTCACTCGGTTGTCGAAATTTAAAGCCGCTTCCTCCGTGATTATCCAAATAAAAAAAACGGATAATTATATTCCACAAAAGAATGCCGCAGCGCAGCATCTTGCGCGATTACCTTCCATTATGACAGTGCAAACCGCAAAATTATAAAGCTGCTGAACATGCAGCGTATTACCGATGCGGTAACTCTCCAACAGTTTTGACCGTGGGGCTACATACTTGAGAAATTACCCTTGGATTTCTTACGATTTTAAAAGATTATAAAGATTTCCGGAGATTTATTTATTTAGAATTCAGGGACAGAATACTTAAAAAATAAAGTACTATTCTCGTAGTACGGCTAAACGGTATAATGTGTAGCGTAGCTTCTAAAGATTTCCATAGAATTATTAGTTGATTTCTTAGTTTTTCGCATTTGTCCGTAGAGTAGATTTCTACATCCAAGAAGATGACCGCATCGCAATAACTGGATACTATACGATTTACCAGAGGAGAACGGGTCACGCAAGCGCTGAGAGGTCAAGCGCAAATCTTATTCCTTCTGCAGTCGCAGGCGAATCTCAAAAAGTCCGCGACTCGTTCGCCTCTCGCCGCGCGAACCTCTGTACTGCCCATTTCGCCAAATATGGTCGCGAATGCGCGGGCTGCTTCGAATGCCGAATGCAATAAAGAAGCGGAGGGAGTCTGCGAGGAACGAGATCGCGCTCCTGCGGCCGAGAGAAAAGGACGGAAAGTGAAAGTATAATGCGAGCTGCATAACGAGATGAACTGTTGCGGCTAGTCCGAGAGATCTTCCGACGAAATTTTAGGAACGCTGGTTAGAGACCTTTTTACGTACTGTGCTGTACCGTTGTTTGCGCTTTCGTCGCGAGGAACCTACTAAAATGTGAAACTTAACTCGAAAAAATCACTATTTGGATCCAATGTTTGGCTACAACATTGCGTTACTTTGAATTTTTATAGATTTTTTGCGTCATTTCGAGAATTTGTCAATTTCATATTTAAATACGTATGCAGTGCAAAGATATTATTCAATATTGTCCCCAAATTGTATTATTGTTTCAAATTACCAAGGCAATGTCAGTGTAACAAGGCGATTGTCAATTAAAATTATTATTGAGGCCCCAATCCCTAAACATTCTCTATGAGTATCTCTCGTACCATGAGTATATAGGAAGGGGTTGCAACTGAGACGAGAAAATTTGCTGTTCGAGTGAGTCGCGCGTTGCGCATGTCTGTAATTGCCGGTACTCGTGCGAATGATACGAATCTTTGCCGAAACTAAAGCGGGTCGCAAGGAGTAACAGGAGAGGTGCAAATGAGATCAGTGACATTTCGCTGGAAACAATCAGGACGACGCGCGAGACTCCCCTTTTGTTTCTTAAATTTTTTTATTTATGCGTAAGAACAGAGTGGGTAAAGAAGGGAGAGGGAAGAGGTAGAGATTTAAAAGTACCGGGAGTATCAGGTGCACAATTAATGGCCAGGTAATTACTGGCGGATTAACAGTTTAAGTTTCTTTTGCAGTGTTATAAAGTGGATATTAATGTCTTATTAACGACTTATTTATTTAACATTCACTAAAGATTTATACAATAAGACCTCGAAACGATTTGAAAAATATCTGTAATATTTTTATTAGCAACATTCTACATTCCAGATTTATAACATTATAACAGCACAATTAACAGCTAGTACTATAAAAATTTATAGTACTAATATTTTTAGTTGCTGCAAGGGGGAGAGCCGGCAGAGTTATTAAATATTATTTTATTTTAGGTTTTCATGAATTAGTTTTTAAAAAAATTAAAATTTGTACATCTCTTAATTGTAAATATTTATTTATAATTTAGTAAAATACATGATGAAAGCATATGCAGCTACAAAAAAGGCCATTTAAAATAAATGTGTAAAAAATGTTTTTAAAATAGTGATTTTTAAGAAGAGCAAGAGCTGACAGTGGTTACTTTTTTATTGTTTAATATTTTATTTTTTCCATCAGTAACACGTACAAGTAAATCCTGTCCTATCCTAAAATACTAAAATATCGTTAAAGCGGTCGAACTATTTAATCCCATTAGTGTCTTAGAATTTTTATTTTTAATCTCATCTCAAGGAAATGTTAGCTTGCTCTTTTACAGCAGCAATTTAAAAGTGAAAAATCCTGTTAGCATGGTCGCGGTTACAATTAAGGCGACAACCTTTCACTTTTTCCAAGGAAAAAAAGTAAGCAAAGTAAAAAAAGAAAAGGGAAAAAGTTCGAGTTACGGCTGGTAAAGGAGCTAGCTGCGCGTGGGTGCATTATGCAGAAATTGAAATTAATGAGGATCGCGCGCTAAGGGATCCTTACGCAAGCGTGACGTCTGCGTGGCTCATTCCGCACACGAATCCATTTCTGCGTCACGTAGGATCCGCGCTGAAATACAACGGCGCGCGGGACGAATGCAAACTCGCACCGCTTACATTATATGTATATAAATATATACGTGTGTGTGCAGCTGAGGAGTCGGGGGATGAGGCGGGCAAAGCTACGGAAACCCCCGCGTAATCCGCTCGCATAATCAGACCGCGTTGCCTTGGCGCCGGCGTGCAGTTTCGTAATGTCCATATACAGGCGCCTACGGTTTTGAGTACACTTGAGAGAGCTCCGCGGCAGAATCCGACTTCGAAAACGCAAAAGCAAATACGAATGCGATTTCCTTTTACCTGTCGCGATGACTGGGTTAATGTCCGCTAAAAATTAATTTTTTACGACAAATTCCTTATTGATTTTAAATTACTGATCCTATATTTTAGTCTTAAAAACCAATGTCTATGAGACGTATTGAATTTTCGTTCTCTTTATTTCATACTTTCATTTCTCAACTCTTAGTGCTAATGCAGAAGTTTATGAATACACTTTTACAGCAATCTTCTTTTAATCTTATGATCAATGGTAGAATGTTGCGAAGCATTAATAAAGAATTGAAACATTAATAATGATTGTTCATTTAGATAGATAACGATTTTTGAAATAACACCAAAATTTAAATCATTTAATGCAAAATATTTTTATGTGTAATCGGAAAAGTTACATGTTTAAAAGATATCTTTTTACATTTCTAAAATTAGTATATTTTTAACTTTTTTTATTATTTATTAAGTTAAACTAGTCGCAGTAAACCTGGCGGCTTATTTGTTTATTGGTCTGTCGTTTCGACACACGCAGTTTATGGAGCCCTGCCTCTATTCTCAGTAAATAACTCGACCGGATATACGTGGAATCAAACAAAATTCTATATTTAAGTTCACAAAAATAATAAAATATTAACAAATCATAAAATTTTAATTTTTAAATAAATACTTTTTGCGAAATAATATTAATAAAGAAGTAGAAGTACTAAACTATAACTTTACGTTTCGAGAATTTGAAGATTAACAAGAATAGTTTGTTGTCGTGGGCGTTCAGGAAAGAGTCGTGCGTTGGAGATTATTTTCCGAATGAATCACTCAAGTCAATTCACGCGTCTTCAGTCTAGAAATTACCTATATCTTTGCGTAGGTGGTAAAATCTGTTTTCCACGATTTCTATCAACGCTTGTGCATTCTCAAATTATTTGCCAAGTTTTATTAATGTTTACTAGTTTTTTATTTAGTATCCTATAGGGAAGAACACCCGAGTCCCATTGATTCGCTTGGAACATTTTCAAAATTTTGAAAAAATGACTAGATAACCTCGAAAATGTCAAGGAAAAGATAAAGTAAAGACAAAATCGTAGCCATTTTTTCAAAATTTTGAAAATATTCCAAGCGAATCAATGGGACTCGGGTGAACACGGCATAATGAGTGACGGGGCAAAGGGAATCTCCGGCGCATACTGCACTGGGCTGCTCCGATGACGTTGAAAAGTACTTCGCCACAAACTTGACACAAAAAGAAGCCATTTTGAAAGAAAATTTTGTTTGGGTTAACGAAATCATTTTTTATAAAATAAATTAATTTCTTTAATTTCACATGTTTTAAATAAATTGACATGAACTGGCCTCAGCATATAACCGTCGCTGATTGTTGATCGAATAAATTTGATAGTATTTAGAGATTTCGGAAAGTGAATATTTGATAGGTGTGGATGTGCACTCATACGCGGATACGTAGGGAGCTGCTGTACGTGTACAATGTTAATGACCTGCATCTGCATCACAAAACAGTGGCCGGAAAGAGCCTGGCGGCGCGTTGCACAGTCAGTATTCAACATCGCACTCGAAGACGTCAAAGCGGCGCCCTGGCGACGCGGAGTAAGAGACTTCCAGAGCATGCGTATATACGTCGGGTATTGTTTTTTACGTGGGTGCAATGTACGCTCGTGTAAAAATAAAATCGTAACCCCACTGAAATCGCGCTCTTCGTCGCCGCGACGAAGAAGCCTGAGATTACCATTATCTCGACGACCTTCGACCCCGCGTGTTACGCGGATTGATGGAGAGAGTGGCATCATTGATCGGGTGAGCCAGTAAATGACACGCTCTCTTCAAGCGGTTGTTTTCAGCTGACTGACTGGCGCTGCCAACGCCGTCTATAGTTCATTTGTAACTGTCACTTTTTCTTGTACTTTTTTTTACTAAGAGGATTACGGCATTAAAGAGATTAGACTATCTCTTGTCTTTTTCTTTTGCTGATGCTGGATGTATTCTGATCGATGTACATAATTCTTTTTTATTAATGAATTTTATTTTAATACAATGCTTACGTACGCAACAAATGATTCGGCTTTTATTTACTAAAATTGTAATTGTACACTACATAAACTACTGTAATAAAAAATTTTGGTACCCTACAAATTCGAATTTTGTTTTAGAGCTTCTTAAAAGATCTATTTCGATTCAGGTTCATTTTTTTTATTATTATATTCATATTTTTATTATTATTACAGTATAATCATTATGAAAATGCAATCATAGTAGTTGGCAGCGTTGCTTTACTTTTTTTAGAGCTCTCTAAGTTATTTCTATCAGCTGAACGGAACCCGTGTAAGCCTTCGGCTTTGCCAGTAGACTCTATCTTACTGTTCCCGCCAGGTTCCGAATTCTAGATTTTCATTATACAGTAAGTTACGTTTCAACGACCTCTTTCCTTTACAAAGTTAGTCACTATATAGGCTCGACAAGTCGTTGACCTAATGAAGACTTTGCCTATAGAAACTTACTTGTCAGTTGGGTGATCGTCATTGAAATTCGATAATTGCACTCGTGCACTCGTCTTGGTCTCCCTCAACTCGCTTATGTATGTATCCGGCTCTCCATTGATAACGGAACAATGTACTCCTAAAGTCGAACTCTTGAATATTTTAATCAGCACTTTTAAGACTTTATTTAATCTGTGCAAATTATTTCATTTGTAATTCAATTTTAAATACTCCATTTAGTCAGACTTTGAAGATTACTATTTTTCATCTTAAGCGTTTTTAAACCGATTTCAGTGGATTCTGTTATAGGTACTAAGTTTTAATCTCTGCTTATTATGCTTATCTTATGACTCATGAAATCGTGTGATACTCGGACCATTAATTATTTATTGAAATATAAGTACAATACTAAGTTAATGATGATAAATTTATGCATACACTTACTATTCACTCGAAACTTAAATTAATGAAAACATTACAGTTAGTGAAATTTGGTCCACTAATCAGTAAATAATGGAGGAATTTTCACTATAACTGCAAAGATTTTTCACTACCTTAACCGTAGCAGTTATATTGTTACATACAGCTAGCCTAGAAGGAAAAATGGGAGTTCAAATTAAAAGATCCGAGAGTATTGAGTAAGTCCGATGCAGTCGAATATCGATAAACGTCATTCCGCCTAAATGAGATCCCCGAAAGATAATCGAAAAGTTTCCCGCGAGAAGACAGCCGAAAAATTGTCCATGAGTCATATTCTCGACGAGGATCTCAAGGCGACTCTTACTCCCATTGAGGATCCTCCTAATAGCATTCCGGAATCCGCGCTTACTACCCTTTCCGATAGCTCTCATTCCACTCAATTGCTTCATCTTTCCTCTGCCGTTCGGTCTCAACTCTTTAGCTACTATATGTTGAAATTTCGCGATAGATAGGCAGTTCAAATAATTGACTGAATTTCGGTTATCTGCCAGCTTATTCCCACCATAGTCATTTTAGTACTTTTTTCTATTCGATTAATATCCTGAGCAATAAAAAGAGAAAAAACGGCATCGCGTTTTCTGCTTTTCCGTTAGCTACACGACTTGAAATGGAAATTTTAATACAGTTATTGAAGGCGACTCCATAAAAATATTTTAAATTTAATTGATATTAAAGCAACTTTTTGCACTCAAGATACAGAAAGCAGATAAAAGTTATAAGTCGCCGACGAAGGATAAAATTGAAAAGCTCCATCGTGATTCCGGTACCCACACTCTGATTTGCACTTATCTCTACGGACGAATACGGCCCAGCTTCAAGAGTTGACGCGGTAATTTCACTCTCTGCCCCGTCAATCGTCTTTCACTTTCGAACCTTTTTCCGCGCACGATGTTCCTCTCACTTTCCTCTTTGTTTCTGCGATTGAACGATACGGCGCGGAAAGTACGTTTACCCTCTTCCTTTTTTTCCATCTAGTTCGCTATGCAGCGACGAGAGCCAAGCGTCAAATAAATGCAGCTCTGATGCGAAACTCGTGTGTCCTATTACCGGGACGCTCGCCTACCACTTATAGCTTACCGGTCTTCGTCGCAAAAAGGGCCGGGCAGCCGCTATTTTAATTTATTCATTTCTACTGTTGCTTCTATTCTACAATGGAAGTTTGTTTCATTATTTCACGTTTTTTTTATTTAATTTGATGAAATTGCTTTATACATTTGTCAAGTATGTAGTCACTATAATAAATGTAATATTCCAATTTTATAGTAAATGGACAACCTATAAGCGATTGTTTTAAACATTTATTTGAATGAAAGACGTTTCGGACCATTTTGTCACCTTCATCAAGTTCGTTTGTAATATATTGAACTGATTGCAATAATTGAAAAGTTGCTGGGCAATATTTCTTTGTTTTCAGCCAATACTTTCATAAAATTTAATTAAAAAAATTTTGTATAAAGAGTTTCGACATATTACATTTTGTGCAGAGGAAAAATGTTTCGAGTTCAACCGATTCGAGTATTTAGCTCAACCAGTTTTAAACTATATAAAGAAAATAGTATTTTTGTATATTAATCCTCGTACACAACCGTAAATTTATTACAGAATTGTATCGTATTTCTAAAAATATTTTTTGATATTTTTAAACTGTAGACCCACTCAAGAGCCGTAATATATAGATAAACCGTGAAGAAGAGGTCCTTTAAAAACAAATAAAAAGTTCGTAAAGGGGACGCTAACAGCAAAACTCCATCTCCCTCTGCTTATAGAGCGCAATAATCGAAAAATTTCCAAAGACTCGAGTCGCGCAGGCAGCTCGTAAAGAAAGCCTCGCGCTAGTAAATATGGGGGACGCGTAAGTAGAGGAAAAGCTGCGAATAGGCGCGGAAGATGGGGCCGAGGCCTCCTTCTACAACCCAAAGGCAACAACCCAATAGCAGTAATCCAAAAGTCCAAGAATCAAGAACCCAAAAGAGAACCTAATAGCAGTAACCAAAAGGCAGTAACCCAATAGCAATAACCGATAAAAGAAGAAGCGACGCACGTATGGATCGGGAGCAGCTAAGGCTCGAAGAGCTGAGCAATGGCTACCTGCGGAAGGAGGCATGCTCCGCGGTATCTGCATTATTAATCGGCGACAATCGATATTTCGGGCTACGGGGAGCCCCCTTGCGGGTAGATAGTCGCATTGGCAAGGACGAGTCATTCCAAGCGCGCGCTTTTCTCGCTCCTTTTGCCAATTATTCAGCAGCTTTTTCGCGCCTTTAACCGACCAAACAGTATACTAATAAAAAATAGTAGTTTTCAATTTTAGTAGCGAGAGCTGAAGCAAATACTGATTTAGCACACGCAAAATGGTATATTTCATGTAAACTGGCACAAACTATTTAACGATCAAACTCTGCATTTTTTTAATGTCTATTTTTTTCATATAAAACTATGCATTTTTGCGAGCAACTAAATTTCCCAACCAGTCGAAAAAAGTCGAATTTTCATTATTTTTTGTAAATATCTCTAAACTTCATCCAGTGAAATTTCACTTACAATAGTGCATATTCACTGAAAAACAGTGAAGATTAGGCCACTAATCTATTAGAGGGTAAGCTTATTAATTGATTTTCCAAAAAGCAAAATATTTGAATTATAAAACTCGGCTACGTTATTTAAATAAACATTAATTCAGTCAGTTTTTTGCTATTCACCTTTTATTTCCGGTCTGCCGGTAAATTAAATCCACTTTCTGAAATATTTTCCACTTTGTTTTTCAGTACTCTGCCACCTTACTCGCACATTTTCTCATTTCCTCTGGAGCGTTCGCGTCCTCTAATTACTCGAATGTCAGTCTGTTTCGCTCTCTAATTACTTGGTGCTCGAGCGAAGAATGTAATGCAGCTGTGGCCGGGTCTGAAGATGTTGCACCGTCGCTCGAATCGGCGCGGTGCGGCGGCGCTCGCGCGCGATTTCTGCAAATTGTAGCCCACTGCAGTCCGCGCGTCGCTTTTTTATTCTCGCGCCTACTTCACCGAGGCTCAAGCAAGCTTTTCTGGAAGAACTGAAAGCTTTTTTAATCATCAATAATCATATTTTATATGTTACTATGAATCTAGATTATGCACTGAGACTTTTAAAGACATTTATTAATATGTATTCTTAAGTTAGATAATTACAATTTAAACAAATACATGAAAGTAAACTGTATAATGAATTTTTAAGTAACCTATAGTAATCGTTTATGGTAGATACACTACAGTGTCTGGTATATAGATTCAAATCACTACGATATTGTTCACTTTATATTAAATTTATTGATTTATTAAGCAGGGTCATTATTATTTTGAATTATAATTACAAAAGCCATACAAAGCCATTGTTAATTGCGATTAAAGCTGTAAGCATTAACAAAATACAGTTATCTAATAATATTAAGTAAAATTCTGACTGCGAAAGTTGGTAAAAATAATAAATTGTAATTAAAAAATAAGCTTATATGATTACCGTTGTTTTTTGAAATATCACTTTTTAATCACGTACAATACTTACATATCATGACTCTTCAATTTGGAAAACATTTCTTGTTTATAAAGTTCGTTTTGATAAATTTCTTTCTGACAATAAAATATTAAATACTTCTACTCGCTTCTACTGCAATAAGTTTCTTTTTTTTTCTTTTACAAAAAATTTGACGAATAACGCTAATATATGACTAGTTAATTTTAGTAAATAATTTTTGTTTATTTTAATCTCAAATACTTAGATGATTTTAATTTTCTTTTGATACGAATCTTAAACTCCGGGGTCCTGGCCGCAGCGTAAAATGGCAATTGGTTGCGCCTCCGGCACATCAAGACCCAGAAGTATTGAGCTCCCTCCTATATCCAGCAACGGTATATTCTCACGTGCTCTACTCCTCTTTGGCATCCACAAAAGAGATCGGAAAAAAGTACACGAAATCCCTTTAGCGCAGATAATTGCAACACAAAGGCTTTCTTATTACCTACTTAAAAAGGTATTAAACTGTTTCATCTTTATACAAAGAATATTTTCCATTGCATATTATTCACCTCAATAATTTGAAAAATTCTTTTCTACGAAAATCCTGTAGTGTAAAGGGTTCACTACACTTTTTAAATTACAAAATGACTAGAAAGTTTTATTCATTGAATTACGTATAATTGAATTAATATAATATATAAATTATGAATTTTTAACTAACTTGGATGTAATCCAAGAACAATTAATTTCAGTTTTTTTTTAAAGATGTCTCAGTCTGGTAGTCTTTGAATTAATATTAACCCGTTTGATAAAATGTCACACTGAATGTAAAAATTGCTACTTTTCAATTCAATTTTGTAAGTATCTACTAATATTATTTTACATTATTTAATATAAGCAGTAACGGCGTATGAGGAAGATCGTTGAAATGACTGACTGTTTTTTTTTAAGTCCAAGGGCGAGCTTTGAACCTGATGCTTCTTGTTCGTTTCGTAGTTCAATACGATCATCTATTACAAATGAATAAGTAGACATTACCTTGTAGTAAAGATCTATATCTAAGTACCTGTTCATTCTTTCTCACATCTTCTTGACTATCTGACACACTGTAGTACATATAAATGAGATTGTACAATAATTATGTACTGGTGTTTAGTATAAGTAAAAAAATCCATGTGAAAAAACCTGAAAGATATAATTTTATACGTCAGTAATAACTGTTGATTGTGTACTCTACAAAATAATAGTATTTAAATGTGACAATGACTTTTGTAATAAATTATGACTTTACGCTACTTCTAACTAACAATACGAGAAATTATTATTGTCTAACTTCAGGAGGCAGTATATTTATAAATATTGAAGAAAACAGCAGCGATAGCTGCATCAGCGTAGCAAAAGCGTACGTCGATTCAATCAATAAATTTAAAGTGATCGTTTATCCGAAGGCAGTGTTCTCGATCCCGCACCTCCCATATTTAGGCAGCGATACTAACAATAGCTTTTCCTAACGAGATTTAGGGCGCGATATCGCATGTGTAGAGGGGACAAATGTACGGTGAATCTCAAGGGCCGATCTAAAATAAAAGCGCCTTATACTTGTATCGATGCAGTGCGTCGCGGGCGTTTCAATGCCGTAACGGTATCGTACTTATAGTATTGGAAAATCCACGGAAGTACTAGCAGTCGAGCTGCGTTAACCTAAGCCCTAAATTCTTTGAGTTTTATTATTTTATGATAGACTCAATATTGTTATAATTTATTTTTATTAATTTAGTATGTTATCAAATGTTTGTCAATAAGACATTAGAAACAATTAAAAAACGGTATATAACTGTGCCGCGTACGATTACGGTATATAGTACATTACTATATAGAACATAATTGAACTTTTTGTATTAAAAATCTATTACGTTTTAAACTAAGTTAAATCTAAGTTTTAAACGTTAATTCATCATCTCTAAAAGTCAAGAAGTATAAAAAGTATTTTTTCTTTACATAAATTAATTTCCACTTATTAGCATCTACACAATTAATTATTATTAAAAATAGATAGGCCAAAAAATAACTCAGAATAGCTCTGCGAATGACTAATCAAATTTACGGAAGCGAAAAATAATCTTGAATGAAGTTTTCTTTAAATTCATTCAAGTGAGAGAAAAGCTTGTGAATAATCCCTCTGGCACGATTTCAAACGCGTTCATTTGAATTTGAAAAATAAAATTTTAATGCTCAGTGTATAAAGTTTCGGAAGCTCCTATGACTTGCTGCTCGAGTGACTAATAATTTCGCCAGTCGTAGAATCATAACCTGTTTGTCGTGTTTGCCTTCGCTGCCGTGCCGAGAGAGAGCACGCGAAAAAGGAAATGTAAAAAATAAGAAAATCAATTGCGCTGCTCATTATTTCTTTTAAATTCTTCTTTTTCCTACTTTATTTATATTATTTTATGCTTATAACATATTAGTACGTATATTATATTCATATGAATTTTTACCATTATGCGAAGAACAAATTTTATTAAAAATAATCGTTTTTTTTTTTAATTTAATAAAAGAAAACAAAATATCGTCACCTCTCGGTAAACGATATTAATATTGTATAAGATTTCTGCATTTTATATACAAATTTTATACATCTGTATCAATGACAAAGTTCTTTAAGTCAGAATGTTTATGAATATCAAGAAAAACATTCATTATTCTTTAAAATTTCTCCTTTAGTATAATCTTTACATTAATCATTGTTACTAATCAAGGCAGTTGGTCAAAATATTCAAATAATTAACTAGTATTATAACCATCGTAAATTAAATTAATCATTTCTAATCACGTTCTTTCTTCGTTGCAGGTACATAATTCAACCTTGAAGGAAGACGTAATAGTAGCCTAAAATGGACCGATACGACGAAGAAGGAGGCGACGACAGTGACAACGAAACAGATCCTGAGCAGCTCATGAACGAATGGCTCAGCGAGCTCGACAGTCTTGCAGTGGTGAGTAAAGATTATCTCAAAATATATCAATTATGCAACCGCAAGATTCACTGAAAAACTGTATATCCTCCGACTTTCATTCCTTTTTTGCTCAACCTTGAAAGTATTTTTTTTCCTTTGGCCTAAGAATTAGAATTGTTGCAAACGATTTTTATCAATAAAATAAAATAGCTAATTTTAGTAGCAAGAGCTGATGGTAATTGTAGTGTAGGTATACGTGGTAGAAATCATCTAGTTTTTGACCATGATGAAACGATTTTTTTAACATTTTGGGCCTATTCAATTGCCATTTTACAAAGTAGCTATTAAATAGGCCTAAAATGTTAAAAAAATTGTTTCATCATAGGACAACACTAAACGATTTCTACCAGGTAGTATATTAAAAGCAAAGATTTTATATGTAAAAAGATGATTTATAATTGCCATTTATAATTGACATTTATAGTAAAATATATAGGATGATTTTTGTATTAAAAAGTTGAAGTATTAAAATTTTCAATGAATATAAAAAGAATCAGAGGCAGGACGAAATCGCATTTCTATAAGAGAAACAGAAGTTTCTGCGAAGCATTAAAAAAAGAGAAGAGGTCGTCGTTGATCCGCGAAGTCCCGCAACTAAAATATCGTTCAGTTATTTTCAAATTATATTAAAATAGTAAAAAATAAAATTTATTCAAATCTAAATTAACGATTGCGTTAACTTATAATAAACTCGCTTGTCCAATTAAAAATAAAGGCTAACGTTAGAACGCCTCTCACAGTATTTCACATGAACTTATCAGAAAGTAGCCTTCCTGGCCGGAGCAAGCCAACACCCGTGGCATACACTCGCTCATTTTTATCTCGTCCGCTCTGCGAAAAAATCCCGGCAGCTCGTGAACAAAGTATAGCGTGCGCGAGCTCAAGCCACTGAACGCGACAGAATCACATCCAAATGATAGGTGGCCGCACGCGCGTCGAAGACAAACGGCAATTCGCGGGAAGCGCTATCGCAATCGGCCGCGATCAAGCCAGTTAAAAAACATGCCTGATGATGTTTTCTTCAAAGCGGGAGCGAATCGTCAAAACGAAGCACGGATCCGCGGGAGTATCGCTGGCTACGCCATTAGGGATTTCATTGGCGGCGCCGAGAGCCCGCGAAGATGTACGCAATTGATGTCAATTGCTCGGCGTTCCGAATAATTCGTTAGGACGCTCGTTCTAGATATAAACGCGCGAGAAGCGCGGCGGCCCCTCCGCGCGTGCTGATCGGCTGAGCGTGAGCCGCGCCATTTGTTTTCTTAACGGCTGCACCCGATAAGATATCGAATGCGCGAGTGCATTTTTATTAATGACTGCACCGTTCCTTGCCATACAGTGTAAGAAAGTAATATGGCATGTTTTTTTTTAAATCGAATAATTTCTATATAAAAAGAGGCCTACAAAAATATGGAAACTCTAAAAAGATGTTCAATTAAAATGCATAGCGTTAGAGTGGAATTGAAGTTTCAGCTCAAATAGCTCTAATCTCAAAATCCACGATCTTAAAAGCAGTCTCGTTTCCAACTTACAGTTATTTTTGCAAGGTTATAAATCCAAAATAGCATCTTACTAATAATTTTTCCAGAGTTTTGCATGTGTTTACTCTCAAAGTAATTATGTGCGTGCCTTCCTCTCGCTGACTTTGCAAGCTTTTGTCTTAGAAATCTTCTTTGCCGTAATATTGCCTGCCTTTTTTCATTCGCTTGCGCGTGAAGCGCTCGGCTTACGTAACGTCACTTACTGTATACTTTCTTGGAAATCAAATTTCTGTACATTTACATTGAAGTATTAGTGGAAATCGCAAAAGTAAAATGCAAAGATCGGATCGTTGCTTTTTTAATTGAGTGTCTTCGGTAGCTATTGTTTTGAATAAATTTCTCAAATTGTTTGCGATGTGTATTTGTAGGAATCTCCACTGTGATTTAATACGTCTTTTTATTTGAAATGCGTGGAAGGAAAATGTTTAAACGTGAATAATAAGTTATACGGCTCTTTGTTTGATATAACACTTATGCCTATAACGAAGTAAAAGCAAAAAAAAATCTATTAAACTGTATTTATTAAAATATCTTCTGAAAATAGTCAAATACTAGAAAGTAAATTCTTAATAAGCCTATGTTCAGATAAATAATGAATGCTTCACTTACACAGCGTATTTATTAGCAGCCAAATGCACTCATGATGCATGTGAATTACCAACGTTACTGATATAGCCGTGGAATTTCCGGCCCGCGAATAGTCGGAGCCGTATTAACGTTAATGCGCCCAACAATAATGGATAACTCAATTCTGTGATTTGTAGGTCACATTGAGCCCGTTACAATCCAATAATACAGCATATCTGAGAATAGAGTAGACATTCTATCCGCTATGCGATCCAATGGTAAAGTTTATTGCAAATTACAGAAATCTATTCAGTCTACTTCGAGCTATTCAGCACGCAAAATGCTGAAATAACCTTAAAAAATACCCTGTTGCGGACTTTCATATAATCACTGGAAAGCACTTTAAATTGCACTTCAAATACTTATTTTCACATTGAGTTTCAGAGGAAATCAGAAAGTGACAAGTTTACAAACAACTGATATAAAAAAATAAATTAACGAATTAATTTAAAATAATGTATATATGTTATGTTTGAAAAGAATTTTCCAATCAACATTTATAAGTACGTATAGCACAAAAATTTTTTTCGTATAAATTCCGATGAAGTTTCCCGAATAAACATTTTTTTCTAAAACTTACAAAGCTTCGTCAATAAAGATTTAAGTAAAAATTCCAGTGATTTCTCTGTAAATTTTTCTAGTGTTTGCAAACGGTCCCTCGATTACGTTTTTTCGTAAACTTCGTAGGGAACGTCACCATAATTTTCACGAGAACATTCTCTTAGTCTACATACCATACATACATACCATATGCATTATTATTTTTATTAGAAACATTTCTTGATTATACTTTCCTGCTAAACATTTCGTAAAATTCAGAATGATTTTACTGCAAACTTCCAGAGCTATAACTTTGGCGCTAAATAAAAGCCGTCGGCGTCGCTAACAATGAACACTGCGCTGAGCATAAAAAAGGCAGAAATAAACGAGATCCGTGCAAGACAATAATTAAAAATCAATGCCGGCAAACTTGTATCATTACCACCTCTCCTCTTTCATTTGCGTGTACGCGTGCGTGTGCAAATGCATCATACAAGCTTTCCCACTAAATTGGATAGAGTGAGATTTAACACAAAAAAGAGTAAATCCATTTTACAATGAAACTGAACTTTAACAGTAATCCTAATTTACAGTAAAAATTTACTTAAATCATAAAATGTAAATTAACTAAGTATTTTTTGTTGATATTCACTTAAACTAGGTCTAAAATAGCATTTTTCTGTTTAAAATCAAAAACCTCTGACAAATTGTAATGCTTGATGAAACATGTAATCATTTTTCAGGTTTACATTCTTCGAACAAATGGTTCCCCGTAGGAGACTTATTTTCATAAGTCTGTTTTTTACTACTTTTTAAGGCATAACTCTATAAAATTTGATTAGATAAGCTGAAAAAAAATTTATTTTCTCTATCTTTTTATCACATATTTACATTTCCGTATAAATATAGATTATAATTAAAGATTTTTTTATTCTGACAGAGCTTTACCCTTAATATACGTATATAATAGAGTGAAATTTAACTACACAAATTACTTAAATGGTTGACCATAATTGAACTGAAAAATCGGTTGTAATTCGGGTAAAAGTTGAAGCCCTCCGGTCGAGCCGTGCGCAAGCTACAACGGCGTCATAAATTAGCGATGCATTCAACAAGTCCAGGTCGAAGGCGAAATCGCGGCGGCGGGGCAACTCGCGTCGCCGGGCCTCTGGCTTTGCACTTGCACTTGGGGGCCGCGAGAGAGTGCAAGCGACGCTGTGGAGGTCGGTCAAGGCGGCCGGCCGCGCTGCCTCGTCCCGATCAATAGCCCGGCAACGCGGAACGGATAATACCGGGCTCGTCGACGGTGAGCCCCGCGCGCCCCGTGCCTATGCGGGCCGCTGACCCCGCGAGTCACGACGTGGATTCGATTTTCCTTCCTCCGCGCGCGGGGACCCCTTCTCGCCTTTGCTCATTTGCAAATGAAACCGGGCTCCACGTGAGAGAGCGCGACGGCGCCTGCGCATTATTCGCCAGTCCTCTCGCGGTTTTGCACGACACGGTTATATTGCGTGCCATTCTTTTTTTTTCATTTAAAAAAAAAACATTTCTCTTTTTGAGTCAGCGTCTTTTAAGGAAAGTCAGTTCAATTTTTGGGATACGGAACGTCAACTTTATTTACAAAATTGCAAAGTAATTGACGAAGAAATTTTGATGAAATTTCTTTCTATAAAACTGGCCTGATTTAAGAATTAGGTAGTCGTTAGTAATAAAAATTTGATACTGGTTGCTTTTAATCTTCGTGCGTGTTAGTAGTATATAGTCCTTATTTTGACTTCTTCAGTCGATCCTGTAAACTCCCTTAATCGTGTAGGACTAATTTCTCGATAATTTTTATCGCCACCCTTTTTTACCTGTGAAGAATAGATGGCGTGAAATGAATCAGCATTAAGAATATGTATGATGAATAGCAGATAGAAAAATAATGTAACTCGTATAATCCTTTATGCTTCCTCCTAGAAAGGTGGGCGGTTTATTAACTGAATTTTTTGCACGGCGTTTGCGGAGTTATCAGATAGCACGCACGGTATATCGTGACGTTATGGCGTTTAAATTAATTTTGAACTATAAAGCTTGCTATCACTTAACGCGCACGTTATCTTCAGTCTGTTATTTCCATTATGTAAAACAATTTGTTGCGAATAAATCCTTATAACCGTTCGCTTTCATTCTTCGCTTCGTAATTCTTTTTCGTATAATATCGAAAAATTCTTTTTAGTATGTAGATTAACGCCACTACGAAATTCATTTTTCAATAATTGATTGTAAACTTTTATGAAATTTTAAGATTATTATAAAATTAATGTGCAGCAGTGATTAGCTATGGTATAATGTCAACAATAATTTTTTAAAGGAAATATGCAATTCATACTGTAATAACTAACAAGTTTTATTTAAAATGTATATTTAAAATAATTACACTGACCCTGTATTGATAAATCAAATTTTCAATGTTATTAAATATTGAATACTGTTTTACTTGTTCACCATAATTTGTAACTTACTTACTGTCATTTAAAACTATATCGGCCCTGGCAAAGATGTCGATACAATACCTTCTACATTCTGCCTTAACAACTATATACAGTTTCCTAACTTACCAGCAGCCACTACAGTAAAAGCTTTCACAACCTACAGATGTACGTTGTTACCTTCGAAATATATGATTATCAGTGTAAAACTTTAGAATAATTAAGAAAACATATTTTAAAAATCATTACTCTATCTCCATTTTCTAAAATAAGTATATAATTTATTTTTTGAATTGAAGTTAAAAATAAAATTTTTTAAATTGTACTTGTTTGAATAAACATTCAATAAACATTTTAAAATAAAAATTTTGTAATTTTTTTGGATGGCTGCAATTGAAAAAAGGGGTTTCGAAGCCGGAAGAGATGGTTTATTTTTCATAAGACCCAAGGATTATTCCTTGGAAGCATTGTATCAGTATCTTCAGAGCACAGGCGGCGCACTCAACGGCACCGGACAGAAAATAGACAAACGGTTAAGAGTTTCCGGTGGCGATTTGTATGCGGGCTCCGCTGCATCCGCGTACTGATGCTGCGGAGCATTTTAATCATGAAGGGCTCGAATGGAACTGCGAAACATCCGGTCTTTCATCTCGCTGCACTCTTCGCACTGAATCGTCTTGCCTTTTCAGACCGCCAGTATCATTCTTATCACTTCCATGGATTCCTGGCGTGCGTGAACATGTTCTTCGAAATAAGGATTTTTAAGGTTTAATAAGTATTGTACATGGGTATATCGGGTATTACGGAAAGAAAATGTTAGTAAAAAACACACATTTTGGGTAGATTTTTTTATAATTTCTAATCTCCTACATTTGTCAATGAAGTCAGTGAAAAAATATCTTGTAGAAAAAAATTTCTTGTACACATTTATAATTTTTTTATTAATAAATTAGTTCTTTTTATAATAAGTATGTTTATCAAATAACAAGAATAAGTCTTTACCGTATAATTTTGACATATGGCTTCTCGCCTCGAGGTGGAGTTTCGGAATGTCTTGACCGGAGGTTTGTTTTGCCCTTCTTATACTGTTTGCGAGGGGCAGTAATGAGAAGGCAAAAGTTGTCATTACCTTGGCTTGGAACGAAAAACGAGAAATTCTAAGTGCAGTTGTTTTTATTAGATGTTTGGTTGGAATGTTTTTGAGAAATAGTCATAGAACTGAATTTCAGAGCATAGCATTTGAAAGAAAAAGTTCAATTACTTTTACAGGACACTTAAAATATCATAACCTCTTTTGCCATTTTTAAAATATATCTATTAATAGATGTTGCAATAGTATTTGCTTCTTTGCGATCTGTTTCAATTACTATTTGCAAAAAGAAGCTATGTTTTTGAATTAAATGCAATTAAATTATAAGCAGTACTTACTGTAATTGAGTTTATCTTAAACGCAAAATAAATTTAGCCTTACCGTTAATTCATTCGCATCAATGATAACTACTTTTTATAAACTACTCGGATAACGCGCTCATTAGAATTCAATACTCTTTTGAAGTAATATACAAAGTTGCATACTCGTGTGGGCACTTTTGTCTGTCATATACCTCGAAGGTATACTGTAAATTCAGGTAGTAGATTGTGGTGAGTACGCATGCGCACGTTGTCCCTAAGGGCAGCTGCAACTTTGGAGAGGATTTTTCACCCTCCTCTTGCTTTATCTACCATGCCCCTTACATTGCTTTACTCTTTCACTTCTTTCGTGAGCAGGCGGTAAGATGATATTCATTTCCGTATCTTTCGTGAATCATAAAGGACTTCTTTTTATAGCACCCCGTTATTATCGATTACCAGTTGGCTCCCTTAATTTTTGCGCTGCATTAATAATTTATTTTTCAACCCTTTTATAAATGACGATAATTCGAACCAAAAATAAACTCTAGTTTACATTTATTGAAATTTTTCATTTGACATAGAAAAAATTCTGGATTCATTTGACTGTCCTGAAATAATTTTGTACCTACTGTAAAGCGCTGCATTTAAAAAAAAAATCTTATCTCATCGATAATGATCAAAAGTATACAGTTATTAGAAATGACTATCTTGAAAAGAAAGATCTAGTTATCGAAGCTGTGAGGTAATAATTTACAAGATTTTTTCAGCTGCACAAATGAGTACCTATAGAAAAATGAAGGGGATGTAAGAAGTAGCGATTGCAAGGTCGGGCGGGCAGTGGCGCTTTCTGCCTGCCATCTGTTGCCGGGCAGTTCGCAGCCGTCGAAACGCAGCCGAGCTTGTAACTCAGATAAAATAAAACTGTGTATTCTGCTTCTCGTGTGTACGTTTATAAGCGGTCAAAATGTATAAACACCTTGCCGCAAGCTTCGTTTGTATGAGCGCCGCACGTGTGCACGCACGCGCGTCATCGCGAATGCCTGCGCTCGCTCTTCTTTCACTTTCGAATGCATCGCCGCATTCGGCTGACCGACTCCTTTATTTAACGACTCAATGCTCTTCTTACGAGATTCCTCCTTTATCCGCTGAATAATGTCCTTATTTTGTTCTCTTTCTGCGTTGCAATACAGCCGCATGGAGCTACGTGAACCCAATATGAACAATCCGGTATATTTTACGTGAATCTGCACTTTTTTCCAAATAAACGACTTTTGTTTATTCATTTATGTGATTTATCTTGAAGTAATAACACCGTATAGGAATTTTTAACCTCATTCATATGCCAACTTTCTTTTAAATTTTGAAGAAAATAATATTTTAAAAAATATTTTTAACATTTATTGAAGCTTAAATAATAAAATAATGTTTTAAACGTAAACTACAAGTCGATGCACAATATTCGTCTGTGATAGCGCAATTGAACTTCATTATCATCTCTCGACGCTAGGTTGGAGAGACGATAATTAATAAATTAATTAATAACGATATTAAATGATCTAAATGTTATATTATTGTGCGCATGTATTATAGCTGCCAGGACAGCTTGATTAAACAACACTGCGATTTCAATTATTTAACTCAATATCTCTATTATATGACAATTAATATAACCCCAACTTTAAAAAATGTATATTAATGAAAATATTTTCATAAATGAGATAAATCATATTTGTATTTCCTATTGAAATAATTATTTTTAATTTGTTTATAACTTTTTGTGTTTTTAATAGATTACAATTTTTTCGATACAAATTTTTTATTTTAACATTTTTTAGTATTGAATTCTACAATTAGTTGCGAAATAGGAACGAAAAAAAAGTTCGATCTTTTACCCAACCGTTCAGATTTTGATCGGTGCTGGTCTTAGTTTATTTCATATATTAAAACTCCACATTAAAAAATTATATTTTGGGGAAAATATTTCTCAGTCTTTTTGTAAAAATTTACTGCCGAATAAAAATTAGCTTTGTGATTGTAAATTTTTATAGTTTTCTGCGTTTATTATTTGTTTTTACTTAAAGTAAAAAAAGCAAATACTGGTTATAAATCACAATTTCACGTTGATTTTGCTAACACACATGTCTTTGTGGCATTGAACTCTGAGAAAAACTTTCTAAGCAAAAACCAAAGCCATCATCGGATGTGCAACTAAGAACCTTCAGGTGCCTTTCATCCCGTTCACCTTCTCTCGGTCAAAGCAGAAAAGAGTGATTAGATGCAAAGGTATACGAAATGTCTTATGTGCAGATGACACCGCGGTCCCTCGTCTCTTTTCCATTTACACCTAGGTCCCAAAAGCGAAAAGGTGTATCCCGATCGAGAAGCAAAGAGATGGGCACATAAAAGTTTGCGGCAGGTAGGCACGCAGCCGCCTCTCCTTTCTCTCTTTTGGACAGATTATAGCTGGCCCCGAAAAAGACGAAAGAACAGCGCAGATCGACTGTGTGCAGGATCACCTCGGCCCGGTGCAGCTGGCCGCTCGAGTGGCGCGTGTGTACCCCGAGGAAAAAAATGGAGGAAAAGAAAAAGAAGCGGTGCCGGTGGTGGCAGCGGCAGCAGCACGTGTTCCTCGCCCGAGAGGGCAGGTGGCCGACGTCGCGCGCGCCCGCCTCGGGGGAGGGAGAGAGGGAACACGTGCCCGATTTTCTGATTTCTCGCCCCCTCAAATGAGCGGCTGCAGCCGCTGCTTCCCTCCCGTTGCCTCCTTTATCTTTTTCCTTTTCATTCTTTTGCCCGGCTCGCGACGCGTGTGCCGAGATTTTGAGAGAAAGACGGAGAGGGAAAAAAAGAGAAGAGGCAAGTGAGGCGCGCCGGGGACGCGTGCTGCAGTTTAGCACGTCGTTTCGAGACGCGTGTGCGCAATCTTTGATACGTAGAAAACACCTTTTCGATCCCGCCTGCTTCCGCCAAAGGGACTGCATCAAGTTTACTTTTTATTAACGCAGAGGATATTTTCGACCAGTTATTAGTGACCTATACTTTTGCAATGTGTTTTAAATTTAATAACAATGTTTATTAACGAAATTATACATTTCATGGCTTCTTTTTCGTAGATTAAGAGAAACGCGAGCAACAATTTATTACAACTGATAATAATTTTATTTACTTGGTATAGCGACAAAAAATAATGTACTTAATTTTGTAATAGAATAATACTATCAAATACTCTTCTGAGGAATACCTATCTTACTAATAACACAAATGATGGATTAGTGCCATTTTAGAAGGCTATTAGAACTTTCAATTAAGTAAATAAATTTATTATATATTTTGTTGTACTTTTTAAGAGCGATTTTTATCTGTTTTTTTATTTAAATAAATAAATTACGATCGGTGATATCTAAAAGATTTTTAAAACAAAAAATATTCGAACGAATTTCTATGTTATGCAATAAGATGATTATCACAGTAAAGTAGCGCAACTGAACACATTTTTTGAAAAAAAGTTGGAGAGATCCAAGTTGAAAAAAATTAACGAAGTAAAGGAGGGGATGAGCAGGTGGTTGAGATGACAACCGGTTTTCCAAGCGGCAATGATTTCAGCCGTGTAATCGCAGACCAGTTAATAAGCCGTAATAAGAAGTAAGCGCGCGCGCTCGAGATGTTTTCAACATAAATCTCGAATCTTGCCTCCCGTTCTAGCCTGGAGAGATTTTTTACTTATGCCCACGGAATACCAAATCGTCCGAGCAGGTGCGAGCGCCACGAGCTCCCGATGTATCTTGTCGTGCGCGAGGCTGCCGCAAGAAACTTGGGCAGGCACCTTCGGCTCTTAGCAATCTTGTCAACTTAATTGAATTATTTGTAACAGTGCGGTCTTTTTTTCATCTTTTTTACTTGATTCTATTGTAATTTATAGATTATACAAGGAAATTGTTGGTAATAAAACACTGAATTGGTTGTTCAAAATTGTTTTATAAAAATGGTTTACTAATTTTCGGTATTTTATTTGAAAACTTATTGATGTGTTATATGCTACGTACTCCTGAAAGCTAGAATGAATATTATCCAAAACCACCTATTATCCCTTCATTGTCCGATTTCCCTAATATTTCTGATATATGCAGATAGCTTAATTAATTTAAACCAAAGGGGTATTTTAAATAAAAATCTGAAACATTTTTTGTTTACGTATTCTCATTAAAATTATACAGTATTTTGAAATCACTTATTGATTAAAACATTCATATTGTTCGGATTTCAAATATTTTTTGTTAAGCGTGCAAGAGTTCATTATGCAATAATGCATATCATCTCATAATTGTACGGATGTGTGAAAGTTTTGTAAAACACGTTTCGCATTTAACATATTCAATTTTCTGGTTTAATCGTTGCAGTATATCTTAAATTCTTTGAATATTAAAAGTGATATATTATAAATTATGTAAAAATTATTCACTTATAAATAATTAGATTCATTATTTCTTGTGTATGTAGAATAAATTTTTATTTTAAAGTTTAATCTTTTTTTCTTTAGTATAGATCACAGGGCCATCTAAAAAGTGACTTATTTTTTATTAATTTGGATTTTCTTAAACTATAATCGTCTTTGGCGATTATGCATCATTGCATAAAAGCATTACGCCTAACAATCAATATTGAATCATTAAAAAACCATTCCTTATTTTGTAAAAAATGTTACTTCTCGTTTAACTCATTAAATAAATAAATAATAAATATACTAAGATAAACTTGTGTAATAATCTAAATGCAGAAGCATTTAATCGTTACAAATTGCGTGGATGCGTTGTAGAAAGTCGCTGAACGTCTGGGCGAATAAAGATCAAACCCGTGTTCAGGGAAAATTATGAAGACGTTGAGAGGAGCGCTTATACCGAAACGCGGTAAGGGCTTTAGCTTCTCGATTACACACTGTCATCGTCCACCCTCGTTTTATGAGGCCGGTGGATCTATCCGGCCGTAAAAACATCAACCTCCTCCAAAAGAGTGACGCACGCACCCTCCCGTTCGACCGGGGGACGCGTGCGCGCGCGTCAGAAAGTACCTCACTGGAAAAGAGGAGGAGAACAAGGGGCAACCACAGGCGCGCATCCGAGATGAATAAGGGCTCGCCACCGTGGATAATGGGACGCGAGAGTTGCACCTTGCGTTCCGTATCTCCGAGGTACATTTACTAACTCGTGACGTGTACGGATTTTATCCAATGAGAAATACCCTCCTGCTCCCCTGGAGATTGCGTCTTTTTACTTTTCTTTCACAGCCACTAATCCCTTTCTTAAATTTGCTACACTATTTATACAATATCTACTTTCATGCTTTAACTCTATGTCATTTATACTCAGTTGTTTTAGTAAAGCTATTTAATACAATTATATAAAAGTGTGCTGCATGGAAATAATTCGGTCGCATGAAAAAAATTAAACATTTATATTTTATAAATAAGATTATTTTTTAATAAGTGTAAATATATTAATCTATATGTAGATTAATTGAAATGTTAAAATTAATAAATACCAATAAATTAATATCGTAGAGAAAAATCAGATTATTCTCCCGCTTCCGTAAGTTCCTTTCTCGTTTTAGTATTGGCTAAATTAGTAGACGAGGATCGGTGTTAGGTACAATGTGTATATAGAATGGGTCAGGCGCGAAGGTAGGCTGAGCTTCGGACTTTGTCCCTCTACAAGGACCCGCAACAGTTGGCAGGGAGAAAACATCTGCCCGACGGAAAGCGTGTTTCGAAAATCATTCCGCTGCTCCTATACTTTAACAATGAGACGCTCTTCCGCTCCCCCGGTTAGAGATTTCCAAAAAGTTTGGGCTTTATATATATTTCATTGTGTCTCCCAAATAATATATACCTGCAGCTTGAACTTTTATACATTTATGATGAACGTCGTGTGACGAACAAGTGATTTACAATTTATTTTCTGTTTGCTAAGCGGTTTTTTCTCGGGTTTTTTACTAGACGAAAACTTATTTATTTAGTATTGTATTGTTTACGATGTAAGTACATACTACTCGGTTTATCTATTCATAAAATCTCTATATGTAAAGAAAAATTGCTATATCGTTATATAAGGGATCAGAAATAAGCGAACCGCTATAATTACATTCTTATGCGGTGACTTATTACTTCCGTGCTTACTGCTTAGTTTATAAAATTGTTTACAATAAATAACCTTCATGAATATACACAACAAACTCAAAATTATATTCGAAATTATACTCGCGTATAACAAATCGGCTAGCAGAAAGGAAGAAATTAAACGCACAATCAAATCGCGTTGCAATACGTTTAAAATCGCGTGTGTTTAATGCAGGGGACCTCTGGAATAGGTGTTCTTCACGTACCGGCATGCGATTTGCATTTTCGCCCATTGATTCGCGCGCGTGCGACGAACAAATACATCGGAGTGGAGGGGCGAAACCTTGACTCGCTCGAAAATTACATCCGTTTTAGTTTCGCTCTTCCACGAGGGTGCCGTTCCATCTCGTGGTGCCCCGGGCAATGCTATCCGCGCAACTGCGCGGCTCACTGCCTCTGCTTGTCGCTCCGCGCAAAATGCAAATCACGCATCAGTCACCTGAAACTTCGGCACGCTCGAGCTCCCCGCGGTATTACGCGCGCGCCGGAGCGCTACCTCGTCGTTTGCGACTAACGAGTTCGTAGTGAACCTGAGATTTTAGTCCGCACAACGTGAGCTTTTCGATGTCGTCACTGGAATAAAAAGGAATACAAAGGTATACGAGTATTTTGATTACTGCGGTAAACGGAGTAAAAAAAGTAAAGCTCAAATTTGCACCATTTTTCTCGAATTCTGAATTGGTTTCCTTTATAATTGAGAGCAACAATGTGATTCTGTACATTTTACAAACTTGAAAGTGAAAAAAATTAAAATGTGCACATATCAAAACGTATAGGAGTGCAAATATATTTGTACGACTTTTTTTTTATTTTAACTGTTTTTTTACGTAATAAACTAGATAAGTGTATAGATATGAACTCAGCAGGATACTTTATTTTCATTCAATACCACTTATTAATTTTTTGTTACTGATTCCTAATGAATCATAAAAATAACTTCGAGTAATTATCAGTTTTTAAACGAAAACTATTACTCAAAGCCGAATAGTTCACTTTCTATTACGAAGAGATTGTATCATGCTCTACCCTATTCGTCCAGATTTAAAGAATTAAATACTGACGTTCTATCAAGTTTACATATTATAATTTAGCTTGTGCACTTGATATGGGTTTCGAACAGGCATAACTGTATTTATTTTCAAACTTATAAAAAACTTTTTTTTGTGTGCTTAATCATGCCCAAAGGACTGAGCCAGTGACTTGACGTTGACTTGACAGGACTCAATATATTATAATTCCAAGTAATTTTTCTTGGAACAAAGAAAAATTTTTAACAAAGACATAGCATTTCAGCTTTTGATAAAATAATGTACGTTATGAACTTATGAGTGTCCGTGATTTATCGTTTTTTAGAATATATATTTTACCTGAAGAATGTTAAAACTGGCAAAGGTCTTAATTATCGTTGAAAACAACAAAACATATAAATTTTTTGCGAAAACATTATTAGAAATGTTTACTCTTTTATGTAAAATTTTTACGTTACATAAACGGTAAATGGAATTATCGGGTTTTTTCTACTCGTACAAGGCCGAGATGTAAGTCTGGAACTTCAGAATTTAGCATTTTCCAATTACTTATGAAATCGGTAGTTCATGTACTTATTATAATAGAGAGATGTTTTAAAGATGTAGCTACTTTACAGTCAGTACTAAATGATAATATTGATTAAGTAGAAAATAGGTCAGTTGATTTTATGATGGAAATTTTTTAGATAGACATTTACATTTCAATAACAGTAACACTTTTGATTAGCTCCATTTTGGTCCTAAGCAAAATATTTTGAAAATCACTTTCTTTAGAACAGACTATATTCAGCGAAAACAAGCACAAGGAAAAACATTAAGGACTAAAATGCGATTGAGCGAACTCCTTACCCCGTTTCCATGAAAAATATCCGTATATAACGTCAATCCAGAGCACGCGAGCGCGCACCGCGAGAAAAACTTTATAGAAGAGAATTTTCATGAACTTTCTCAAGCCGTAAACCGCGCTTATCTCGCTGATCTGCAAAGCCCCGAGCGACATTGGCGTAGATTCAGTGCGAAAAACCTGCAAGCGATGGTTCGCGGGCCTCGGGGATCGCGCGCCTCTCCTTGAGCCTCCTCCAGCCGGCCTCGCGCAAAACAGCCAATGAGAGACACTGCGTATCTGTGCCGCGCGGCGCCACGCGACCGTAGCGTCCGGTCGGCTCTTTGCGCGCACACACCGAAGAACAACCCGGGGAGCGGGTTCGCGCACGCGGCGGGTGTGTTGAAATCGCGGCCCGCACACCTCCTGCCCCGCGGCGCGTGCAGGTAGTGGGGTCTCTCCTTGCGCCCATGCATACATACTCGCCTCTCTTCGAGGCCTCTCTCAGTCAGGCCGCGACTCTCTCCGCGTCCGCAGGCTGCGCAATCGCAATACCGTTAATCGAACAGCGACTGGTCCTTCCCAGGAGCGCACCTACGAGCCGCCGAGCTGTGAAATTGCGATTGACACGAGCCGATGACGAGCAGTGCACCGCGGGACAATCGATCACGCGAGTTTAAAAGGACCGCGACGACTCTAATTGACTGTCTATAAGTTCACTCTCGGGGTAACTCGAAAGATTTATGAGGGGCGCGCGAAGAGGCGCTGCTACAAGCTCGCGGCGCCGGATCTCCGAGCTTAATTGACTCGGTCGCTCTCGACTCGCGTGGGCCCGATCGTATGCCTGGCTCGCCTCGTTAAGAGGGGAGAATTCGTAGAAAGCGAGAAAACACGATAAACCTGCGGAGTCGCGGCCGAGTTTATTTGTCCCGACGTCGAGCCCTGAAGGTCGCTCACCTCGCGCTCGGGAATGCGCCGATCTCCCCGGCGCCCGGACGAAAAGAGCGCTAATTAACGCGCCGACCTGATGTGCACCTGAGCGCGCCGAAAACGGGGCTCTCTGCGAATCACGACGGTTGGCGAAAAAAAAAACTGGAGAGAGCAAGCAAAAGCCGGTCGGCTGCGTCGCAGATAAGCGAGAGAAGGAGACAGAGGTGGCGCGCAACGTTTAAGCAGATGCAGGAATCTCGTCGAGGCGCCGTGCCCTCGAGCCCCCAGAAAAAGGAAGAATCGAGAGTGAGCAGAAATAGAGCAGCGCGCGGCTAGTGTATCAGGCCGGAAGCGGAGGAATCCACGTGTCCAAGTCTGATTTAGGAGGCGCGAGTTTGTACGGCGCACACGTGTATGCGTAAACATATACGTACGTCGTCTATGTGGGCGCCGGCGAAAAGTTTTGCGGCGGCGCTATTCGTGAGTTGCCTCCGGTGAGGGACCGATGAAATATGTGGGATAAGATTGAGAAATAAACGAGAGTGCTCGGAAAAGTCGCATATATCCAGCGAGCTTCTACAAGAGTGCGTCGACTTTTCAGCCGCCGGAAAAGCGCACTGAAGTTGATCTAGGACCCGTGTGCGCTCGGAAATTTTCCGGCGAAAGTGAGATTTGTGCGGTAAAAAAAACACTGTTGGCTTACTGCGCAACGGAACTTTTTATTTGGTGACTATATCGGATTTCTCTTTTTCTGCGGTAAAACTGTAACTCCCCTTTTTGTCAGCTCTGAAAATAGAAAATTGGAGGCAAAAAAAGAGGGAAGGAGAGAGAAGCGCGTTGAAAAAGGAGTGAAGGGAAGACGTTGGGTTCACCCATGAGTCCCTACGAACAGCTCCGTTAAGCCAAGATAGCCGGCGGTCCGTTTTCCTTTCACCGGGTGGCCGCGCGATAGAAGTGAATTGCAAGACGCGGAAGCCCGCGAGGAGTCATGCTTTGCGGCACGCTCGCGAGTCGTGGCGCAAGGGAGCAGCGCCGTCATCAGTGCGGAGACGAATACAGACCCCTACAGGGCTTCGAGAAAAGGGACGTTACTGTCATAGCTGCTAGAACGAGTATCACCATTGCTGAAAAATGCAAAACTCGAAAAACACCTTTAAGGGGCATTCTTAAAATGGTAAGGCACTGACTTTTCTGTCATACGATTAAAATTTTTAATTAAAAGAAAAGAAAACCAACAATTTTTTTAGTAATTTTTTCATGTAAATGTGGATAATATTTATAAAATGCTGTTTTAACATTGTAAGCCTAAATATTTATTTTTATTGTGTAATACATTGTAATACATTAGCTTAAATTATTACGTTAACGGGGATTAAAAATAAGAAATCTCCTCAATGATCGTTAAAATGGTTTTTCTGATTTTTATTTTATAAAAGATTCTAGAGACTTGAGTGGCTTACGTGTATAAAACAACAACGATGAAAAGCAGGTATACACGCATGAATCCATTATGATCATTAACTCTTCTTGGTACTTATCTATAAAAGAATATCTTCGTGAAATAAAGTTCCTTATTTTTTGTCGATAAAAGTTAATCTTCAGCATCAGCTTTGCAATTTGCGTTTCAAATAATTTTTAACTTTTATCATAACAGATAAACAAAACTGTTTTTCATTTGATTAAGTGACTTAAAAGCTGCAGTCAAATTTAAAGACTAAATATGAAACCGTAAGCATATTCTATTAAGACATGTAAAGTGACTGTTAAAAAAAAAGCAAAAGCAAGAAGATGAATGCTCGAAAGCAAAACATAAAGCCTCGTCACGTACATGAAAAATACTTTTCTCTTAAAACTCAATAACGAGTCAATACATTGGAGCGGGTGAGCCAAACAAATAATCCTCCGTCTGGGATGAAAAACAAGACACGAGCGCTTGGGTACTTGTAATACAAGTCGTACGTGCAAAAGTGCGCTGCGCCTGGAGAAGAGAGAAAAAAAGGTCGTGTCCATGAATAATTCAGATTTGGTTAGCGGATCCCGCGACGATGCAGCGGTTCGAAAAATGCCGACGTAATTGCATTCAGCACCCCGGGAATATCGGGGGATCGCCGCCGTCGCCGAAAGGAGGTAGACGAGTGGTCACGACGACGGGCATGTACATACGCAGGGGCCTTGAGGCCCCGTTCACGACTCCCCCTCCTCCCCCGGCCCCGCCTCCGAGTGTGTCGCGCGGCCAGCTGCCGTGCAAAGCGCGCTCTCGGCTCCGTTCTAAATCTGGCGCGATCCGCGGCGCCGTAACGACTTCGCATCATCGCGCTTACAAGCTGTCCTGGCATCTTCTCGTCGGCTTCTTCTTGCTCGATCGCGATATACCGAGGCAAGCGTGCCCCTCGATTCGTCAATCCTGATTTACATTTTTCACTCTTGCTTCTTCTGCAGTCGATCTTTTTTTTCTCACTCTTACTTTTGCTAAAAAAAGCACGCTGTAGATAGGCCATTAAGCAGGGACATATTTTTTATGGTCATTCATAATTATGTGTTTAATATTTCATACACATTATAAAGCAGTAATAAAGTACTTAGAAAAAACTACTCTCCACTTACCAAAACTCACACCTCCAGATCACTGACTTTGATGTAACTCAAGAAATTGTTTTCTTATAATAACGAAATATAAACCGGAACGAATATTATCGTGATACTAACATTTTTTTTCTCGTTACTTTTTAAAATACATAAATAAGGTTTGAAGCCATTCGTGTAAAAATAGTCGATTCGCTCATTCCTAGTGAGAGCAGAATGGAGTAGAGTGATAGGACGATCGATGGGGATGAAAGAAACCAGCTTATAAAAAAAAAAAAAAAAAAGTAGGCGAGTTAACATAGCGTCACAAGAAACTTGACTGTCGTAAGAAGAAGCTTCTGCAGCTCTGCATTCTCTGTGTGACATCCATTAGAAGCACCTGGCGGTCCTTTACGCCGCGTCCTCGGTGGACGGGGAATCGCGAGAGCGAATTCTCGAGATGCCAAGGATGCCCACGGTCAAGGCCAACGCGGCGATCTTGTTACTGGGCGCGCGAGCGCGAATTTACGATGCGCGGTACGCGAGCGCGGGGGAACCTTTTGGTCGCTCGTGTGTGGAAAAGCGACGCTTTGAGGAAACCGCCCTGTTATAAATCTCGCATCGATGCCTATCGCACGAGTCCAGGTCTTCGTGGCGCACTTCTGCGAATTTATCGATGCAATGCACCGGACGGGGAAGGAGTCATCCTTCCATTATATACATACAAATCTGCATTTACAGCTTTGCGGCGCGACCCATTGTCGTTTGGCCAAAAACAAATGCAGAACACCTGTTAAGCTCGCCTTTATTTTCGAGAATTTCTGTACTTTTTCTTTATCAAGCTTTTATACGCATGACGATGAATGTGATCCTTTCTTCTAGCACATCATCATAATTCTCCGTGAGGAAGGTTATACAATCGGATAATATACTAATATCTATACTATCCAACTCTTTTTTTGTTGTGTTAGAAAATAATTATAATTAAATGCTAAAATGGAATTTCCGTAAAAAGAATTGCCTAATTAATTTTCTTCGAGAAGCAAAAAAAAAATATATAAACTTTTTAAAAGATAGCAAAAAAAAAATGTAAACTTTTTAAAAGATAGTATAAAGAATAGTCGTAAACACCAGTTGCCCTTGACGGTCTACGATCGTTTGGCCAACACTCTCCATGATTAGTCATGCGAACTAAGGCGCGCTGATGCATTATCACCGACGCCTTTGGTTAAAGTAGCAATCTGCATGTAATTTTTGACAGGCTGTAAAGGAAGGGCCATGGTTGCTCGGACCCTATTGATCGACCGATCCTGCGCACGTGCCCTGAATCCTCGACGCCGAGGCCTCGCGCACACTGCGACGTTACAGGCTCCCGTGCTCTTTTATTTTTTTCGATGAATTTGTGAACGCATATGCGCGTCCCACGATGATTGTATACATACTCACGAGCGGCGAAAGAGGAGAACTCAATTTTCGCCTTTTTTCGCGCCTGTTGCTTCTTCTTGTGAATAATTTTCGTTTCTTTTCTTTTTTTTAAAACCCTTTTTTTCGCGATGTGTCTTTCGCAAGAGGTAGGTTTGCGTGTCTTCACGACTTTGAGAATTCCTGCGGCTTTAAAAGCAAATTCGGCTGGTAGCCTTTTTGAGCTTCCTAGCCTCAATAGAGATCTTTCTATATGAGTCGTCGGGAGAAAAGACGAGTTTGACTTTATTTTCTTGTGAGTCGCAATTCAGGTTGTTCTGCGGCTTTGGTTAAATAGGCAGTGGATATAATTTGCACAAATATGCGGTGTAGCCACCATGGTTGACTTACCGTTTGTTTTGGAAACAGAACAATCTTTTCTATTTTCTGGACATAAAGTTCAAGAACCTTCTTTTGTCGCCATAATGTGGAATGAACTGGGGCATAGGACCAAAACCATTTCTATTTATTTAGTTAGAAATTTTAAATACAAATTAAATCTCAAAATATTTGTTATAGTATCGGCGTATATGAATAAACCAAAAAACACTATTTATTAATTTAACGAGATTTTCACTAAGGACCATTTCGCTTCATTATATAAAAATTAAAGTACAAAAGTAAAACAAATTTAATCACACTGTAATATACAGGCATATTATTTTCTACGGTTTAAAATAATGTTTTGCTTGCATTAAATTTTATCATTTTAGTAGAAGTTAATCCTTTATCTAACTTTTACACAAATAGGGGTTTCATTGTCAAGCCATGCATCACTGTCGAATGATTAGTGAGGCAGACCTCAAATATAAAGCAGATAAAATATCGGCTGCCGTTTGAGAAACAGATCAAACAAATACTTACATTGACACTTTAAATGGAGAAGTCCTTATGCAATTTTCCTGATTGTAATTAATGTTCGGGTCTGCGCATTTGATTGCGTCCACCTCGCGCAATTTTATGGTCTGTCCAGACAATAATTCAAGTGGCACTACTTGCTTCGGCGAACTCGCGAGTCGTGAACCAGTCTTACTATATGGTATACCTACATTTTGAACTGTATTACGCAAAATCAATATTTATTAACTGTACTTTTTTTTAATCAACCACTACATCTTTTTCATTACAAAACTTAATTTTGCCAATTTAGTAAGTTCCATGGCGCTCAACGCATTTATTCTATTAGAAAATAGACACACTTATTTTTTTAAATAAATTCTATATGATATTCATTTCAAATTAATGAGAATATTTAATTAAAAAATTTAGAAGATATTTAACATCCTGCAAATTAAATGCATCTCAATATACTACCATCTTTCTTTTAATAAGAGGTACAAAAATGATAATAGTTATAACTTTATAAATATAACTTCTTACATATTTGTATCAAGAACATCGTATTGCGGGACTGACTTTAGTGTCATGTGCAAGAAAATAAAGTATTCCCGCGCCAGCAATTCGTCTCAATTGAGCACTATTAGTTCAGTCGTCACGAAAATTCGCTTTCGTTATCGCAATACTGACGGTGTCATTTCTCCTGATCAGCGCCGGCGATTGATCGTCGCGATACTTTTTCTGTCGCGCGTTCTTTACGACTTGAAAAGCATTGCCTTCAATGATTTCAGTGCGATTGCAACGTTGTCCAGCCGCTACAGCGAATTTGAGGCGCGAATGATGAAAGTTGCTTGGAGGCGTTTGTATACTATACATGAGAAAGCAGAAAAAAATTAGTTTCGCACATATATTTGTCTTTTTTTAAATTATTCTTTATTGGTTTGGCATATTCACCCACTTTTTATTATTTATAACTTATTTATAACTTCTATGTTTTTTGAAAACTTTTTCCGCTGCCATAAAGCTTTCTTTACATGAAGAAGCAAAATTTTTGATAAAGAAAGTCAATCGAAAAAAAATTTTTTTAGAGCAAGCAAAGTTTGAAGTGGTCTCATTAAAGAGGTAACCCTTTTCAGGAAAAAGCGAGCAAACGGCAAAAACAGTCCTTAATCATTTCGTTTGGGCGATGAACAAAAGCGCTCGCCTCGGGATTCGCGAAATGGAAATTTCGAGAAAGCTCGCTGTCGCAGACGGCCTTTTACGGCAACGCGGGACCCTTTTCGAGGTCGCTGGCGATTCCGTGGAACTTTGGCCGAACGGGTGCGTGCTAGAGGATCCCAAGGAGAGATTCGTGGGCGTCTCATTTACCAGGCAAAAACATAAATCTTGCCCTGCGAACTTGAAAGATAGTAGTGGCGGTCCAGTCAAAGGACCTTACTTTATGGGCTCGAGAGTGGCTATCTCGGAATGTAAATTTTGCTTGGCTTCTTGCTCCGTTTGACGGAACTTATAATGCCTTTACTTTTTTTTAGTCGATCGTCTTTTCTCTTTTAAAGAAAATAACTTTTAATAATTATAATTCTTATCTGTGTAATTAATGCATTAATGATTTATTTTTGTCATTTTCTTTTGTATTTCAGGTGAGTAATGCTTCAACGAGTTTTTAATCCCTTACAAGCTTGAACATTCGTAAGTTACACTTTGGTTTCTTCAATTAAATTAATCTTCAACAAAGTTACTATTTAATTCATTAATTATATTTTAATGATTAGAAAAACAGTAGTATGATAAACAGATATAAATAATAGTAGATTATACACCTAGGGAGAAAAAGTAAAGAATGTCTCAAAACGCATGTAAATAGGCACCCGAGCCGAAGGCAAGAATAAAATATTTAAAGTATTTTTTTAATTGTTATTAATTATTATAAATTCGTTCTGATATACCAGACACAATTTGAATTCCTTTTAGACTCAGTAGGGATTTTTTAAACCCTTTGGTGCACTTCTAAACTACTAAATAAATTGAAAGGTTTTTCTTCAGAAGATTGTTCTTTCCTATATAACCAATTGTTTTCCAAGACAAAGACAGTCAACGATATAAATGTCGAGTAATAATTGATCTTTTTAAAAGATTACATTTCTAGACGAAGAAAATAAAATTAAAAAATTTTAATGTAACAAAAATTACAATGGAGATGAAGAAAATTGTAAAATTGCAATAATCATAATCGATATCAATTTTATTGTTAAGCTGTGCACTTATCCCATTATACCGTAAAAGTGTCGACAAATTAGTCGGATTGGAAGTTTAAAGACTCAATGATTATGGTGATTATTAGGGCGAAAGCCGACGATTACCTTACGAGCACGTCATAACGAGCCAAAATTCCTCCCCGCATACGAGCATCCTGCACCTATTATTAATTCTTCTCCTACGATCCTTCGATCGTGCCACTGAATCTCCCCGAACTCGCTCTCCATCGGATATTCGCTACGTGCACGTATGAAGACTCAGCGCCGCAGACGGCAAGTTGATGCACTTCAGGCTCGGTAATTAACGTT
>JAWWEN010000003.1:451346-494231 GCA_035582955.1 Sycophila texana
TGATATACAAATGTCCGACTTCCCCTAAAAATATCTTTACACACACTGAGAGAAAGGTTTTGGTATAAATTACAAGTCGTGTTTAGGAAAAATTACAGAACTGTTTGGAAAAGTGGCCATAGACTGACATTTCGAAATAAATTAATAAACTTTTCAGTAAAATTTGCCAAAAATGTGGTAAAATGTTGCCATGCAGTACGGTAATTTTTACTGTATTTAAGACAAATTTTACTAAAAAAATAGTAAGTTTTTTTCGAAATGTCAGTCTGTAATTGCTTTCTCAAATAGTTTAGTAATTTCTATTAGACGATTTGTAATTTTTATTAAAACATTTCTAAAAAATTTAAATATTAAATGTATACAATTATTAAAAAAACATGTGTCAATCGACGATCATGATTGACTATTTCTGTTGCAGGCATAGGTTAATTGTTTTCAAAATATTGACAAAGCCTCTAAAACAGTCTAGCAAAATGTGTAGTTGCCTAGTTACCAGTTCAAAAGAATGAGTGGCGAAAGCCGAAAGCAGTGGCTAAAAGTCTATCTTTTGCCATCGAAAACAATGGCGAAACTACGTACTTTCGGCCAGGGGATCAAGAAAAATCTCTTTTTTCCACATGCAGCGTGTCACCCTTTTCTCCGGAAATTCCGGAATCACGCTATTTTCTCTGTTTTACACTTGGCACGAGTGTAAATTTTGCGTCGCAAAGAATGACTGAGCAATCGATGGCCTCGAATGCGGGCGCGCTCTTCATTGCAGCCGAGCATGGGGTGCAGCCCCATCGGCGCGCCGACTGCCGAATACAAAATCAATTAACTCACATGCACGAGCGAAGTGCCACTCTGTACCCTCGCTATGTCGCTTTTTTGCGCATTACTACGCGATAATCGCATTTTTAGCTGCACCGAGCATGGCCAACATAGAGAGCATGCGTATGGCCGCTCGAATAGTTGTTTATACGAATGCGAAGCTCAATATGCATTTGCGCATGAATTTTGAAATCGCATGTAGATCGCCACTACATTAATGTTTAAATACATTTAAATGTTTGTGGTTAAATTTACAATTTTCCTTCTTACTTGCTCAGCGAAAATCGTTAATGAAAAATTACTCAAATTACTGATTTAATTTTTAAGCAGCAATTAGTGGCATGCCCAATTAGTAACATTTTCCAAGAAATTTACAATTTTTGCGAGGCGAGAAACATTTACTGGGAAGCCATAATTTTTACGAGACACTTGGTAAAAAAAACTCAATCACTCTTTCCGGGCGAAGGATGAACTGTGTTTCTTAGGTTTTTTATGACTAATGTAAAAAAAAAATAATATAAAAATTTTTGCCATTTTTTATGGTAAAAAAATATTATGGACAAGAGCAGGGCCTTATGTGCAATATTTGTACCTGCTAAAATGGCAAAAGGCAGCTTACCATTTAAACAATCGCAATTTGACAAATACTAACGTCATTGAAAAGGATGTGATTATTGGGCCGTTAGCTGATTTAAAAGCTAAAGTAGCGGGGATCACAGGTTAATGTTGTTTATCCCGAATTAACCGTCACTGTAAAATGCAAATAGGCATCACAGCAGTAGCGCGTTGACAAATGTGATTAAAAATGGTGCGGAAGCGGCGCCGAACACAGCAACTACCACACACGGAGTTGACGGAGTTGACGCGTCAGAAGCGTTCGCGGCGTTCGCGCGAGTTCCCCGCGCACACTCGACCGTTCGCGCACGCACACATCGGCAGCGTTACGCTCGGGTACATTTGTTTGAGTATAATGCGTAATTTAACACCCCTCTCCCCCTCCGTCGGCGCGGCGGCCTCGTGAATTGGTGCATCGGCAAAAAAGTTCTCGCGGCTGAATGGGCACATTATTGCGCGCGCACCGCAGGGAGCCGCCGGTGGAGGCTGCGTCGCGTGCGCGCATTTCCATGAGCAACGTGAGCGCTATTCCGAAAGGCGACCGCCTAGAACGGGCCGCGTGCGCGTGGCCCGCGTGGCTATCCGAGCGTTGCCACGGGCAACCGTGACTAACGCATCTCTCTCTTTCTCTCCTTTCCCCCTTCGAGCTCGACACTCACCCTCCCTCGCCTTTATCATCCTCTTTCTCTCTCTTGCTCATTCTCTCGATTTCGTTCTTCTTTGTGTCTGCCGAGTATTCCTCTCTCTTTGCCTTTCCCCACTCCCTTCTCCCTCCTCTCTTTCTTTCTCCTAATCCTTATCCACTACAGGTCTTTATCATTTTCTGCTTTTCCTTCTTTCTTCCATTATCGACTCTCCGCATCTCCTCCTCTCTTTTTTCATATACGTATATACGTTCGACTTTCGTTCTTTGTATCGGGGCCCTCTCCTTCTTTGGTACCACCTCTTCCCTCTCGATCCGATACAATGCTCTTCTTTCTCTCGCGCCATGGGTTAAACACGCTTCATCTCTCTCCTCTCCTCCTCCGCCTCCCTCCACGCGTGTGTCCGCCCCTCTCGATCTGTCTCAATCTCTCTCGCTCGTGCAGGGCCGTATCTATCATTTCGGACATTCGAACGAGTTAAATATTTTACCGTCGAATTCCCTTCCCTTTTTTTCTTGCCCCTCCCTGTCTTAGGATTTATTAGTAAAGTACGCCGATAAAGCAGCTCTGCGAGACAGTCGATTTTTAAAAAACGAGCTTCGCCGCGCTCGCCTTCGACATAATACCTATCTGGAGTACGATTAATTTGCGATTTTTCCGGCGAATTGTTAAAGCAGGCGGGCAGGCCTTGCTCTGCGCGTAATAGCAACAAAACATAAAACATAAAAAAAGGAGGGGCACTCATAAATTCAGACGACTCTCGCTCAGCATTGTTCTCTCGCTTGCTTTCGTATTTCTCTTCTCGCTCGCTCCTCTAATTCCTCTTGCGCGGGGGTGTACATTATCTCGTCCCTGAGCGGAGCTAAAGGCGCAGGAACTATACGGCAGAGCAGTAAACGACCGGTAGTGAGGTGAAGCGCGAGACCGAAAAGAAGTTGAGGGCAAAAAGTGCAACATCATCCGAAGATTCTAATGAAAAATGAAAACTACTTTTGATTGCCCTGACTATTTCTTTTGCGACGTTTTCTCATCTTTTATACCGATAAAGTGTATAGAAGTGCCTCTTAAATTTTTCTTTAAACTTACGTTTACATAGGATTATATCTTGCGTTTGTATGGAATATACAAACTTCTCTTATACATTTCCTTGGCATTGGAGATAATTGGACACTACAGCACTAATACGCATTTCCCCTAACACTGCCTGAGATTTCAGATAAGCGTTACTGCACCCCGAAGATACATTTAAACTGAGTGCATTGGCTGTAATGCTAATTTAAAGATAAACGCGATTAAAATTGTATAAATTTCCGAAAATTAATTTATACAATTCGGTCGGTATCTCTGGCCTTGCCGATAAAAAAAAAAAAATAATTTACTTCCTTCCCGCTAATTTAATTAATTAATCACCGCATTTAGGTGTGCTGCCAATGTAAATATATCAGCGAACACGAATGCTGAAACGTCGCAAAACTTCCGTTAAAAACAGCAACCTCATTACGCTAATTGAATATACCTTATTTAAAAATATTCGAGCGGCTTCAAAAAGGAAAAAAAAATTTATCTCCTATCTGCAGGGAATGCTCCTCTTCCTCTTCCTCGCGGCGTGCATTTGCTCCGTTCCTCTGTCCCTCTCGTCCTATCTATTCGAGTCCCCTCCCTCTCTCTTTATCCTCGCAGCTCTCGCTCTTTCATTTAGTGAAATTCAGTATGAACGCGCGAGGCTGGCGGCGGCAGCAGCAGCAGCGCGCGCCCCTTCTCCCTTTTTTCGTGCTCGCGCCCCCTCCACGTCGCGATCCTGGGCTGGCTCCGAACCGGCTTCTCTCCCTCTCTCTCTCTCCCGCTCCCGCGCGGATGGCGGACCTCGACGCAGCAGCTGAGCGCGACTAGAGGGGGGCGCCGACGACGAGTGCGAGAGAGACGACCGACGGCGGCACGAGGGCTTTCCGGCCGGCTTCTCGCTGCTGCGCCTCGACACGCAACGACGACTATAGCCTGCCAGTGTGTTTCGCCTCCGTTGCGCGTTCGGCTGCGCGCTCTGTCTCTCTCGCTGCGTCAGCTGCGCCCGACACGCGGCTTTTCTCGCCGGTTCTTTAAAAGAGAAAAAAAAATACCGCGGAAAGCGCATGCCCACCGAAGCGAAATAACGTACCAGGAAAGTGATGCTCTAAGCCCTCGAAGCCTTCCGCGCGCGCCGGTCCACTGCGATATGACCGGTCGGTCCAGCGCCAGCGAGGAACCCAGTGTTACCCCAGTGTCGAATTGTCGCGGTTGAAAAGTGTGCTTGTGATATTATTTTTTTTTCTCTCATTTTGTGGCGACTCCTGCACAGCGGCACAGCCACGATGGATTGGCTGAGGAGGCAGGAAAGCGAGCCGTTGGCAACGGAAGCGCCGGAAGACAGCGACGAGTGCTACTACGACGAGGACAGCTCGTCCATCGACGAGGGAATGGTACGTGTCTTGCATCCATCACTCGCTCGCGAAAGAACTTCGCCCCTCGGTATAAGGCCGTAGAATATTACCTCGGACAATTCCTGGCTCTACGGCTGTACGAATTGCGCGCGATTCATTCTCCCATGACGCGCGATTTATACGGGGACCCATTGGCGCTATCTCCCCGTCAAGATTTTCGCAAACTCTTTGTACTCGTGCTTTGGCGCAATTTATTTCCCGTCCGATGCGAAAACTTGTGTCTTTTCCTTTTTTTCTCAGTTCCTAACATATACGCATGCTGTCGTGCATGACCTACCATTGCAAGAAGCTTTATTCCCTTAAAATAAAGTCTTTAGCTTTCTACGGTCCCGCCTTAATATTTTCCTGAGCGCATCGCTTTCTACTAACGAGTAATTTAATGTTTTTAAATTGTAGCCATACAATGATAGTTAGTAATTTCGAGACAAAGTTACGGTTCGAGAGCGAACAGCTGATTCACAACCAAACCCACGATAAGAACACTCATCGGCGAGCCGAAATCTCTACCCTGGTCTTCGAGGATCTGATAGCCAGTATATTATATAACAACTGACTTCTTCCCTGCTTTTTGCACCGAGATTTATGCGCATTCCCGGTGCTAAATTGAAGCTCTATACCGAGTGAAAATTCAATCGTAGGCAATTAAAATGGTGTGCGAGGCGCAGTAACGTTGCCTCCTCGAAACGTTCACGATTCGTAACGGGACTTCCGCATTGACTCACTCGTCCGAAGAAAGTCGTGCGAGCATCACGTTTGGCGCTCTGATAATGAAAAAGGCATACACGCGAACCTCACTGCCAAAGGCACAGCTCGGAACTTGGTGCTCCGAAAAATTCGGAGTCGTTGCGTGCGCACGCTCGCCCGGTGAATCTCGACCTCGCAGGAGTAATCGGCGACACTCTGTATGTCGACATGACAAGTTTCTATTGAATTTAAAAAGGAGTACGTTATCCTAGCTGGAGTCGCATGGCTGGAGTCTTATGCACAAATTACTTTAGGTATTTCTTAACGCGTAAGAACTAGTTTAAACAGTAAATTATAGACATGTATAGATTAATTTTTATGTAAAACAATACATTGATGAATAGTGCATATACTTTACACATTTAGTGTACAAAGTACTTTATACATGCTACATATGAGAGTAGGATGTGTTAGTGTGAGTATTTTCTGTTTTACAAGTATGTATTCAGAATAGGGTTGGCGAACGAGTATTTTACGCACAGAGTTTAAAAAAAATTGATTTATTTTACTATACAGAGAATGTTAATTTTACGTTCCGCCTTATTTTGCAGCTACATTATGAAGCTTATCAAGAGCACTGCGGGAAGGCAAGGGAAGTGCAGAACGAGCGAAGAATGGTGCACGCGAATAGCAATGAAATACATTTGAATAAATTTAATAAGTGTAGGGACTAGTGAGGCGTGCCGTTTTCGCGAGGCACACACGAAGACGGTGGAGACGAGAAGGAGGGAGGGGATTGAAGGTACACGGATGTATAATATTGCACATTGTGCGTTTGCTCTGAGTAAGTGCGTGCCGCGGCATTATTACACGTGCGCGCTCAGGGACGTTTAGCATTTGCCGCTTGTATTTACCGTACAAATTGTTTGAGTTTCTACACCGCTTATGCTACTGTGAATTACTGTAATTCCAACGCGCTGCAGCCACTTTCAATTAGCATCGATTGATCATTGTGACCAAAGTTGGCGTGCTCAACTTTAGACTGACGAATTGTTCAGATACATTATATACATTCGCTTATTAAATTTATAAAGCGTTTTGCGACTTTCGCTGCAGGAACGTTTCTTGCATTCGTCATGAATTGCATCCGAATAATAGTTCGTGCTAGTAGAAATTTTTATTTGTGCTTGCGTTATATGCATATGAGTTTTCATGATGAAGATTGAAAAGTCACTCTTAAACAAAAAAAAATGAGTCAAATATATTTAGTTTCCACTTAAATAGGTAGGTAGGTTTTTATTTATATTATATCTTAGGAGAAGAAGTTATTACTTTGAACATAGCAGAAATTCTTACGGTGTTATCAAATTGCTCTTCTGCGCACAAACTTTCAAGTGCTGCAATCACATGCTTGAATTGTCCATACAGTGACACTTTACAGGTCTCCTGTTTGAAGCGAGTGCACAAAGTACAATTTTATGCATTCTTATCGTTTACAGTACACTTTGCGCACAGAAAATTGTATTTTACTCCCAAGCGCGTAAAAGAATCCTTAGACAAAAAGTTATACTCTTATCGGTACACCCGGGGACAAAAAGTGCAAGAACAAGCGAAGTAATTAACCCGTCAGCTCGCTCGGGGCCGTCCGTTCGGGCCGCGTACACGGCAGGCGTCGCAGTCGTCGGGCTCTCGAAAACTTTGGAAATTGCTCCTGTAACTCGAAAATTTCATTAACGAAATAAGCCGGCTGGCAGCCGGCGCTGCGCGCGAAAGCGCCGACCACAGGATAATTAGAAACGAGCGTCGTCTCCTATTTCGTGGCCGAAAGGAGTCGACACGAGTGTAAGTATATACACATAGGCGCATCGGCGCCGCCTCCGCAGTGGCCTCTCGCTCCCAAAAGGCTGCGCGTGTACGGAGAGGCTTTATACACACGCACTCCCGTTGATTCATCGCCGCGGCGATATGCCAGTCGCCCGCGCTGTGTATGGCCGGACGGCGGGCGGCTGCTCCTTGCGACGTTGTCACGTTTTTCGAAGGAGAAGACGGCCACCGAGCGTATACCTCTTTCACTCGCTGTTCTTCTTCTTCTTCTTCTTCTTCTTCTTCTTCTTCTTCTTCTTCTTCTTCTTGGCTTATCGGGGTTTCAGTCCTTCGACAAATGCGCGCATTTCACGCTGTTTCTCCGGGCTTGGGACGGAGTTGTCAGTTCTATTTTCGCTGTTTAGATTTTCTTATTCAACCTTTCTCTGACTTACTGGCTTCTTTTTTAATTTAGTTTGTCATCAACATTGATGTTATTTTAACGTCAACAATTTTAATAATAATAATAATAAATGAATGAATATTTTTTTTAGATAATTTAAACAACAAAATATACATTTGCAACTGCAGAATTATGATGATTATAAAGATTACAGTTTATTACACTACTGTTGTATAGTTTTCTTTGGTAGTGTTAGTATTAACTCCAAATATTCCGAGGTAGTCGGAACTTGTATCTTGACGTCGAATATTTTGTTCATTTTATTAAAATGCATATTAGCTTTTGAGAAATGTTAATAGGAACTTCCAAACCTTACCGAAGAAGAGTATTTATTCGCTTTACACCCTGTTTTCTTACCTCAACTTTAGTTATACGTATGTTTTATTATTTTTTCTCTATGACGCATCAGTTCACAGTAATTTACAAGAGAATTTCAAGAAAATAAAATTAGCGTAATGGAGCTAAAGTTTTATGAAAGGATAACAAGTTCAACTACTTTGGTGTTCTCGTATAAATAATGAGAACCGTTTGTCTACATGTGCATGCATATTTCATAAAATTCAAGAGCCACAACAGCATTACATTAAATTCGTTATACACTAACATTTTTTGCATTAAATAACTCTCCTCTATACGGTTGCGAGGTCCATAAAAAGCAATCACTGTCTCAAAAAGCATCCTACAAAAAAATGACGCTGTTCCAAGTCGAAAATACGCAACGAAAGAAAAACAATATATAGAAATGGTTGGCTGCAATTTCATCGACGACCAATCGGTCGAATCCTCTCGTTCGCGGCGACCCTTTCCCGTATAAGCATCGCCGCCAGAAGGGAGTCTGGCTCTCGGCATAGTCAAAATTCTCGAGCGATGACTCATCACTCGACACGAGTGTAGGGCGGTAGCATGAGTAAGAGATAAAGAGAGTCGGCCCTTCGCGTACTTTCCCGAGGGAGATTTCTTCCGGTATGAGAGCGGAAGGGGGATTTCTTAGGGCAGAGCGACGAGTCTCCTCGATGCGGTCTCCCTTCAGCTAAGATGAAGAATCGAAGGTTTTGCAGACGCACAGACTATGCGCTCTATTGGCTCTCTGCATATATACCATGAGTCTGGAGGAAAAAAACGCCGATTAAACGGAAGGTGCAGTTACTCGTGAAAAAAAAGTTAGTGTCACTCGAAAAAGGTAGAATAGAAAGCTCGCAGAGTACAGTACATTTTTAACTCTAATCTTTTCACTATTTAGGATGCGTTGCGTTTTCAATACCAAATGACGAAGTGATTAATGGCTCCTGCAGTTTTATTATGTACATCTAATACTTGAATTCAACAGCCAAATAGTTTATTTACATGACTATCAATAATGAATGTTTAATCATTTAGGCATAATCGGATCATTGAAGAAAACGACAGAAATATTAATATTGCGCCAGCGGTTCGAATTGAAAAGAGGTCTGTTTCAGTTTGGGGAGTAGCTCTGAAACATTGATAAACATAATGTTATTTGGAAGATAAATACACGTGGCAAGTGGGAGCTAAAGCAGCTGAAAAAAAGATAGGGCACGCACGGTGGGAGTATAGGACATTACTGGAATGAAAGAGCAAGAGAGAACACCGAAACGATAGATGGACGCTTGCATGCGCAAGGGAAAAGCAGATAGTGGAACCTGGAAGGAGATTACGAGCTGGTAGATAAAATTTAAACTGTATGTAAGTAAGGACTGAGCCATACCCTAAAAAATTCTGACAATTGCGCAGAAGAAAATGCGACAATCATTAGTAAAATACGAACTCCGTGACGGACCGATAAGATTAAGATTAATGACTGTTCAAAATAGATTACTAGTATACCCAAGAATGCATCGGAGTCTCCAGTAGAGACACGTTACGATGAATATTTAGAAGCGATTTACATTTTAAGGCTCATATAAGTTCCAGTCGTTAGAATAATAGATAGTACAGTTTAATAAGATTTTTCTTCTACGTTTTTGTTTTTAATTCTATAGTAGCAAAAAGTGATTCTTTTAAAGTTATTTAAATTTGAAAAAATTTAGTCATAATGGCAGAATTCAACACGCTTTGCACACTTTTGATAATTTTTAGAATTATACAGACACGTCTGAAGCACAAGAAACAAAATGCTTAAAAAATTATCGCTTTTTTTAGAATCCGATATTTCACACCATTATAAAAATGGAAAAATTAAAGCAAGTAAAACTTGCACAAGTTCTCGCTGCTTTCAAATCTTTAGATTTGAACAATCAGATTTCGGGAAGAATGAGAAGCGCGCAGCTAGAGATTGGTATAACGCATTACCCCCCATTTGACGGCGCGCGGCACAACAAAGGGAAGGCGAAAAGCTTCGAATTAAAAACATAAATTAACAAGTTGCCCCGACGAACTCTTGAAAGCAGATTAAAGAGTCTGCTCGGAGAAAGCGAAATGGAATTCGCGGACGGGAGCCGCGGTGGTGGAACATGTAAAAAAATCGCGCTCGAAAAAGAAAAGGCAATTTTAATCAGAAAGATGTCTGCGTAGTCTTCAGAGCGAATAAAAAAATAAGGGGGAGGCTGGTTGCTCTCGGGCTTACCCCCCTCCGTTACTAGACAGGGACGGAGAAAAGCGTGACTCATCGGCGAGCGAGTCACCCCCCTTGGCTGTCTGCTCGCGTCTCGTGCCAGCCCCGTCTCTCTCTTTCTCCCTCTTTCTCTCTATCTCTCTCACTCTCGAACGTCACTGTACAGGGCCTGCGCCCGAATCTCCGGCCAAAGACCCCTTGGGCTTCTTCATAGGATCGTTCGGAGTGCGCGTCCTCGTTGCCTACATGGGCGCGAGTGCGTGTGCTGCGGGATATGCTCCGCGCTCGGAAAATCGGGTATTATCATAATGCCAAGTGACGGCCGCATGAAAAGAACCCGCTACGAGTTACTGCTTTGGATATTGAAATGAGTTGGCAAGCAGCGCTCTCTTCGTCTTATTTTTAAAAAAATTCCAAAAATTCCTCGAGCACCTCGATCTGATTATTTTTTTAACAACATTCTTGTGGAATTTGACGAATAAATAATATTACAAGTATATATTTGTAATTTTATTAGCCCGGATCGCAAAGCGTTTTCAAGTAAGTCCAAATCCTACGGGGGACAAGGAAAAGAGGTAGCTAAGTAGAATAGGTGAAAATGACCCTTAGAACAAATAATTACGAATAGGCTGGGTGTCGCAGTCAAACCAATCTGTAAAAAAATTAAAGTATACTTTTGGGAAGCCCTTTTGTGTGGCGCGCGGTGTGCGTTACGGGCGACTGCAGTGATGCAATACCCACTGAGGCACAATGGGCTACGAATCGAATTATCGACCTTGACGAGGGTCGGACGACTGTCCGATGGATTAGAGCGGCTCTAATCCACGTTGCTTATCGAGGGCGGGAGGCCCCGTCACCACGCAGTTTTGGGGAGATCGATATCGTCGCTATAAACTTGAGAGCGTCAGCGTGTTTGCGGAGCCCAGCGACGAGCTTTCATTCGGGTGGACATTATTTTTCGCTCGTAAAGACGCCCAGTTCTAGTGGCGTGGTGTTTATTTCGGTGTTTATCGTCGGCGGATATGTCACATTCCTTGATTGAAGGAAGTATCGTCAGTTTGCACGTGACCGTTTGAAATTAGTTTTTTACGGGCTTTCGCAAATCAGGTTGAGTAAGAACGATTTTACGAGCTCCTCAAATTTTATATCGTATTATACTGCGCTAAAAATAAATTTCAGTTTTACAGTACTGTAACAATAAATTGCTCATTTGATGATACTTAATGTGCATCCGCAAGGCGGGGACGCTATACTTAAAAAAATGCGCGAGCTCAAGAAATTTTCAGTGCACCGTACAGAAATCGAAATCGTTTATTCAAATTGATGTAATTGTTGGGAGCGTTCGGTTCATAAAGTAAATGTCGTGCACCTTTGGCAGCATAGCAGTGCCGTTGAGCGCAACATAACGAGTAGCTGTACTGACAGCAGCAGAGCCCGCCCGCGCAGAGCTAAATGAATTGCTCTCATTATTTTTTCCACATATATTCACGCGCAGCAGAATCGATGCGAGCCGCCAACTAAGTCTCGTCTCGATCCGCAATTTCATATAGTAAGGGCGTACCGTAGAAATACATTTAGGGGGAGTAAGTCTCAATTCCCTTTTCTTTAACGTGTATGTATGTATATGCGCGCGTGTGTTAAGTTTCCGCATATTACGCGCCTGGAAGTACTAGTGCAGGCGTTCAGCATCGCGTAAAAAGTTTTTCTCGTGGAAGCGGGATCATATACGGAGGATTTTCTTGATCCTTCTTCCACTGTGTGGTGAACGTTTTGAATTTTCAGACTTTATATAGATTTTTCTCCATAAAGGAGTATTACGTTTCGCGCATAAGAAAGAATATAAGTTCCACCACTAAGTATGGATTTAACGATCATAAGTGTAGGATCGTTAAATGTAAAAAAATAAATCTTGTAGCTTTTCGACAAGAGTATGCAACAAAACAATTATGCATTGTTTTGTTTTGCGAATATGGAAATAAGATATATTTTTATTAGATTTTTTAATTACTTATAATAGGATTATGCGCGTTTTCACACGTTTTATGACTAAATAAAAGCTATACTGCAAAATGCTTCGACAAATAATCTTTTTTTATTAGGGTGGGAAAAACAAGTTTCTTGATTGCTTCTAGATACGAATAAAAGATTCCAAGGATAATTGCGCTTGCAACCTATCTTGCAAAATGCCTTGTTTCATTATAAAATTTTGTTTAGTTTTAATTATAATAAAATGTTTAGGTTATAAGTGCACAGCCTTTTTTAATTATGTCCATTACTTTAATATGAACTTATATTTCGTACAAAAAATGTAATATATAACTATAAATGGAAGTCAAGAGAAAAAGTTTTATCTCTACAGGGAAAAAATCAATCAAAAAATGAACGTTAGTATACATATAAGTAAGAAAAAGGAGAGCCTAAGATATTTTTGTAAAAAAAAAATAATTTATTGTTCGCGTTGCGCACGGTAATTCATGAACTCTCATATCGCAAATCGCCCGAAGATTTTAGTAATCCAACACGCGATGGGCACGAGCAAGAGGCGATTTCTCACGCGCACTCCTCTTTTGCTCTCTTGTTATAACTCTCGCCTTCCTTCGACCAACGCATCAATTTCAATACAATGAGGGTCCCTAAAAGTATCTTCCTGTGCGCGCAAACGCACTTATCGGACCGAGTATTCTCCCGGCGATAATGACACACGCGGCGCCGGAGTCGATTCGCGCGCTCTGTGCCTTGTCTTCTTTATACTCGCGCGCTAAATCGCTCGGCGGCCAGAAGGGCATGAAAAAGCCCAAGAGAGATGGCGCTCTAACTTGGCGTGGGCGACTTGAGTTATTATTGCCTGGCGCCAGTCGCGGAGACCTCCTTCTCTTCCTCTCATTCCCCTACTCTTCTTCCTCCGCTCTCTTTTGTTCTTTATCACTTTGCTGTGTGCGAACAAGTTGAGGTCTTTAAAAGTAGAAACGCGCCTGTATAATAATGCCCGAGAGACCATGAAAACCATTTTGAATTGGCGGTTCTGCGTATATGGCGTCCAATAAAATCCGATTAAAACACTCCGTTTCGTTTTAGTCGGCAGCCTTTTTTTTAAAGTTCTCTTGTAAGTGCATTCTAACAACTATCGGAATTATTTTGCTATATGAAAAATTTCTATAGTAAAATGGATAGAAGATGAAATTTTATGCAGAAAGTCATATGCAAGTAAATTAGCAGAACCTTTTGATATTTGCAGCGTTTCTATGTACAGAAATTTCACACTAAATTAGAAATAAAGAAAAGGCGCTTAAGAATACTCGACTTCTAATTCAACATTGAACACCGGGAAAAATATACATTCAGCAGCCTCAGCTTGAGCGTCCTTCGAACGGCGCCGTTAGCATCGCGAGTGGAATAAGGATTTTAGCGAGCGTGCAATAAATCCGCCCTAGACGGCGAGCCGGCGTAGCGCGGCATAATTCGCGGGTGGAGCCGCAATGTAAACCAGACGTGCGTTTGCAGCCGCTGATCCCTTTTCTCGATTATATACGCCCTTCCCTCGGTCGCGCACTTCGGAACCCTTTCGCTCTTTTGAGCGCACATTGCGCTCGGCACTCCGCTAACTCACGACGCGCGCGCGCCTCCGTAATGGCCCCGCCGACGGAGAAAGGACCACTTTCCTCTTGTCGCTCTCTGACGCCCGGCCGCGACTCTTTTGCTCCTTTGTGCGCCCATGCTGCGCAATTCCGCCGGGTTCTTCATTCTTTCCTAAACATCTTGCGCCGCGTACTCGCCGACTGAGGAGTCAAATGTATTTTTTCACTTTTTTATTTGTCGAGCGTTTAAATATCCACATGGTCCACACCCTCACTTCAGAGAGATGTTTGCACACTACCGAGACTTTTAACTTTACTTTTTCCTATACGGAAATGTGGTTATATAGAAGAACTTATTAATAGTATACGAGTAAATGAGCCTTCGCAATTAATTTATAGATTGACTACGCGAATATTCCTTTTAATGAGTTTCTATAATTCGGTGTCTCGTTATAGACCGGTTCTTCAGAGAGGGTCGCAAATAAGCCATCCCGGCAGAAAACTCGCCCTCTTTTCATTCAGGGACTTGTACGCGCAACAAACACTCCAGAGAATCTAATCCGCAGATGTTGAGCAGCTGTCGACGGTACTCTAGCGAGCGATTTGCCGAGCTTAGACGACTTTCCTATTGGACGCTTCCGCCCTCCTCTTCCTCTCCTCTCTGCACAGACACGCGTATAAGCACACCTATGCATACAGGAGCCCGCCATTCGTGCATTCTGCAGAGCCGGGAAACTAGAGGAGACTACCTATTATCCATCCGTAAGCGAGCCCGGAGAGCACCTGGACCTAGTTGCACTATACCCTCTTGCGCCTTCTTGTCCTTAAATAGCACAACAAACAAATCCTGTTCGGTGGAGTAGAGTGCATTAAAGTGGGCTTTTACGAGCTTGCAGTAGAACACGAAAAGTTCTACGGATTTTCAACTCAATTAAAGAAAGTCTTTTTCTGTTTAAATTTATGAATGATTGATATCATTTTACGCACATTTTTTACAACTATTTAACTTTTTGCACTCTTTATCTATGAATCACTATTATAATATAATATTTTATAGTTTTATTTAAAAATAATGTTGAATAATGCACGAGAAAAAAAAATTACAGCTTTTTTTAATAAAAACAAAAAAAAAAAAAAAAAAAAAAAAAAAACAGTTAAAGTATATAAGAGAATGATTAAGAGGAATATTGAAAGTGTTCAAAAATTAGATCAGCTTTCAGAAAGAAAAAAATTAATTTCGTACGAATTCATCAGATGATTATTTAAGCTGATTGCTCGATTCATTACAATATTTTTTCGATTAACCCGTTTTAGCTGTAGCTACAGGGTGCCAGAATGAAGAACTTCGCCAAGAAGTTTGAATTGCGCCGCACATGTAGACGCAATCATATAAGTTCACAGACCCTCAGTGGTCGTTCCACTTTGATTCACAAAGTCCCCCCTTCTCTTGAACAAAAATGTGGATACAAAGCGCAAAAGCTGCGCGACGATGGCTTCTGTCTGTCCCGAAATTTTGTCGGATCTTTGGCTACTTTTCTCTGGCTTGGCGGCCTGCTGTATCCGTCCGCGCCTCGCTTTATAAACGTCGCACGTTTTAAAAACTTTCAAAGAATATCGAATCGTGCAGACTCGACACACCGTAGCGATGAATACCAATGGCCGATAAAATTTAGCGATCTCCTTTTTTGTTTTGCGTACCTTGAGACGCTTCAAAATGTTGGAATACGTTTGTCATGACAAAATTGTAGGATTTTAAGTTGACCAAAGCGACTTTTTAATGCCATAATATTAGAATGAAATTATTATCTAATAAATTCATCAAATACATAAATTTTTATACATTTGTATAATACTGAAATTTTTTTATACCATATTATACATGTATTAATTTTTTGCAGAAGTTATCCATTTTTAGATTATATCAACCATTTTTTGGCTAAAAATTTCCGAGATAGCTGTTTAATTTATAATATAAGATTGCATTTTATTTGATGGCAATTTTTCTTAAAGGGCTTGTTTTTATATTTCTCGTACCCTTGAATGATTTATTCTGATCCTTATAAAGGTAATATTATTCAACATTCACAGATTAACCTACTTACAACCTTTTGTCGACCGATGTTTTATTGGTCTAGCCGTGATGTCGAATTTTGTAGTTCAGAGATATTCTCACGACTCGAACTGAACTCCCAGAGAAACTTCCTCCGTACTTTTCGGGAAATTTGGAAAAATCTATGCGCGAAGGGACACGCAGCCTGCGTGTCCGCGCATAATTTGACGATACGGCGAGCGAGCGGTCGGCACGCAAGCCCCCAGGAGAGCAGGGCACTTTTCCACGCCCCGTACGTGACTGACACGCGTCAAATTCTTATCTCGGGGTTGCAAGACTTCGCAATATTCACAGAGGTATGAAAAAATGAGGTCGTTTATGGCGCGATTTGTTGCACTCACTGTTTGCTAACGGCTAGTGTGTAGTTCGGGAATTTATGAACTTTTATTCTCACGTAGCAGATCGACTATCTTGTTTTAAAGATGAAGGTAAACACTTTTAGCTGTATTAAGTGTTTTAACTATTACCTTCCATCTCATATAAATATTTTTTATGGATATTTATTTCCCATTCTGCTATCAATTTTTTTAATTAATAACCTTCACTTTTATTTTTTCGTTTAGTTGGATGCCACTTCGAAAAATCTTTACGTTGATTGTGCATTATAACTGCAATTATTAAATGAAACTGATAAAAGGTTAACCCTATTAAGTGGAACATCTGCTCACTCAGATCAGAGACTAATGCGGTGATCCTCCCACTTGATTGGTTCTATTTTGATAATAAATACAAAAGTCGAGAATATATTTGGATTGGGATATTCGTTATCGCTGTGTTGGTTATTATTAAAATTTTATAGCTTGTAATTTTTTTTTACTCAATACAGTTAATTGCTCAAAAAAGCATTTTAAATCCACATTGTATAATTTTCACTCTTAAGTATTATTATTATAATAATTATGAGCAATACTTTTATAATTAGGAACATTCATTAATCGAAATAAAATTTAATGAAAAAACAAATTATAGCAATGTAATTGTATTTCATTGTAATATAATAAACTAATAAAGCGGTATATTAATGCGGAAAAGCACTTCCCCTCAGAATTAATTAGTGAAAGAATAATGAATGAAAACACTGAGGGACCGCACAGTAAATCTCCGCGAATCGATGTTAGCGAAGTAATTTCAAAGGTAAACAATAAAGGTCTGCTATTTTGGCATGCGCGTAAAAGTGGCGAGCCGCTGCGTGTGACGCGAGATAACCGCCGCGGGGAAAAACGGGGCGTACTGACTACCGCAAACAAAGAGCGAGAATGACATGCGATAAAAGATATAGGTAGGCAGTAAAGTTGACAAACGCAGGGGCAATTGATTATTCTATATAAAAAAAATACGATTTTTCCTCTAAATTAAAATTTAATCAAAGTACGAGAAAACGCTGCCAACTGTTTTGACACTCTAATTTTCTCGTTGAAATAGCTTTAGTTAATTTAATTTCTACAAAAGTTTGAGCGTTTATAGATTACGTATATATGGGCTTTGATACCCACCTTTCTATTTCTATAATTACACATAGTCACTATTGGACTCTTAAAGTCCAAATATGTGCTACATGAAAGATGGAAGAAAAATTTTGTAGCGATCCAAAAGTTGCTCCAGGAGATAGCATAATACAATAAATTTAAGGATTTTAGAGAAGATGAAAATATCCCGGTGAGCAAAACAGTAAACAAGAACGGCACAGCGTAGTTTTCAACTCTCAGAGCGAATGAGTTATTCGAGGCAAGTTATAAGGATGAAAAAGAAAATGAGAAGAAGGTTGTAAGGCGCCAGAGGGGAGCGCTGGCCTCGAGGCTATGCGGCGTCGGAGTCTCTCTCCGATAGAAGGCGCGTGTAGGGTGCAGGAACCGAGTGTGGAGAAGAGATGACACGCTGCGAACCACACCTCGTAAAGTAAAAATAAGCGCGACTGTGTGAGTGTGTACATACCGCGGATGTACATAGCACGTGCGTGGGCGAATGCCACTTTGAGCATCTCTTCGTGAAAAATACGAAGGTATGAGCGCCTTCTTTACGCTTCTTCCTTTATGCAGCGTCAATTCTTTTATTCCATTCGAGCTCATTCATTCTTTATTTGTGCCTCATCGAACCCTTCATAAATGCAGTCTTCGCTCACAAAGTTCATGGACCTTTACAATTTGGGTATTGTAAAATGTCCAAGAACGGGCACGCGGTTCTTTTTAAGATGTATAAAAAAGTGCTGTTAACTTTTGTAATTCTTTTCCTATGGCTATAGATTTATGAGAATTTTTGTACAAAAGAAAATATAACTAAAAATTTTCAAAGTAATTGGTAATTGTTTGTATATATTTAAACAGTAATTAATTTTTTTATTATGTAAGTATATACTTTAATGAGACAGTATGCTAATTGATCGTGACCTTTGAATATTAGACTGAAACTGATGCCTATCAATGTGCATTCGTTATCTAAGTTGAATAGATACGCCGAACTTCTATATCTTCTTTAAATATGAAAGAGATAAAATTTCAAACCAGACGTTCTTTCAGACACTTTTACACATTCTTGATGTATCTAAAATTCTCTCGAAAATATTTAAGTATAAATAAATAAAGAGTTAACAATTTCGAGCCTGAATTAAGTGATTATTACGCCTCGTTCAAGGTTCAGTGTTAAATGCCACAAGGCAGGTTCTACGATTTCGACCACAAATCTCTTAAATTACTAGGGAATAAAACGATAAATATAAAAAGCGTATACGAACGCAAACGTTCGTCGAGTGTTTTCGATCCTGGAAAAAGGGCGTTTCCATATCCCAAACGAACCGCCCAAGGACTGAAGAACAGTAATTTTTTTTTGAGCGCCGCGCGGTTTCGTCATCCCGACCTGCCGCATTCCTCCATTGTCAAAGAGGAAATTTACAACAGCGAGAAAAGTACCACCGCCGAGAGCAGCAACCCCACGCCGCTAATTTCTTTTCCGTCTTCCCGTAGAGAGGGTGCACTGCTGCGCCGGTGGTATGTATTCCGGGGACACGCGGGGCGTAGGTCTGTTCTACCGCAGAGTAGGACCTCACTCGTCGAGTGGTTCCCGCGCTCTTGCTGGGAATGCCCAAGTCTCGAGGTCCCCCGGTGGCTATCTCCTTTTTTTCATCACGTCCCGGCACGATGTTGCTGACCCTTGACCGGGGCTTCTTTGCTTGGCGGGTGGCGGCTCGTTTGCACGAGGGCTCCCGCGGATCCGCCGATCTTTTTGATGTCAGCGATCGCCGAGGCCTCACGTTTCTTGCCTACGCCCGTTTATACTTTCCCACCACTTTGACTTGTTAATGCCCTCTTATTCCTTCAGTCTTATTTGCAATTTATTTGGCCGCGATCTTGTAATAACAATGCCTTAGATATTTTCATTCTATAAATTTGAAAATTACTTTTTTCAGCTATTTATATTGCCACTCAATTAAACCTAACAAAACTTTTAAAACAATACCGCTAGTGATGTGTACTGCTAAATTAAAAATTTGATTTAATGGAAGTGCTTAATGAATGTTTTTTGCTTATAATAGGCTTATAACTTTTTTACTTTAAATGTTCTTATTAAGTGGTAAAAAAAAGTTTTATGAAATAAAGAAAATTAATTGAATTTTTTCTTACTAAACTGTATTGCTCTGCTTTTTACTTGACATTTTTACTTAAGTTTTTTTACGACCTCTTATAGCCACACGTGCGAAATGCGAAGAAAAATTTCCTTTTAGAGCTTACGCTTATAAGGAAGGCTGACGATACGACGTGTCCTCTACCTTTTTTCATTGAGTTTTACGACTACTTCCTTCGTACTTTATGAAGTAGAAACTTTTTGTGCGTGTTTCTTTTTTATGTTATGATCATTTCATATAATCTCGGTAGGGCAAGAATATTTTATCGTTACACGACTAAGTGATCTAACTGTCTGAAAAATGACTTTCCCCCTCATCCTGTGGAAATTCAATTAACTTTAAAAGTTTGCGTAAAAGTAACGTACTTTTACATTAGTCGAAAAAACTTTATTTTATTATTACTATAAGTGTGATATAATGCTCCAATCCAAATAAATATTTAATAATCATTTGACAAAGTCAAATAACAAATGCCATCGATAGTTCATTATTCCTTTTTATATTACGTTTGTATATTGCAATCGCATGGCTAATGCCATGCCACGGTAACGCACTGCGTGCGCAGCCGTGAACTCGGCCGAGGGTTTTAATATAACTCGGCGAAATAATCCTGGAACTGGCGCGTCAGCTGTATGCTTGAAAGCTTTCCTTTTTGACGATAATTCGCGCCTCGCTCGGACGAGAGAACGAGAGAGGAAGATGCGCGAGAGACTCTTAGATCACTCCTGTCATTTTCAAAGGCGCGTGAGCACGTTGGAAATAGAGGTGAATCAAACGATCAGCGACTTTTCGTATTGTAGTATCCAAGAGCTTATTCATTTTGTGCATTCACCATAGTCACATTTACAAACACCTTTTAAACAACTTATAATATTGTATTCATATGATGCTCAATTATTGAGAGAGTAATCATTAAAAAATTTTTATTTTCAATAGACCGAGATTCATTAGTAAAAAGTTACTGGGTAAGAGTAACCAACTTAACAATCGTTTACTGTTAAATTATAGAATACAATAAGTCGATATCTCACACAATTTTAAAACGCAGGCCAGGCCGTAGAGTAAAACATCCGTCGGCGCGTCTCCCAAGGTGATAAATATAGCAAGCGGTGCCATTCACTCGAATTTAGATTCCCCTGAATATACACGAAGCGAGAAAGCGCGTGCACGGGCTTAGTTTCCTGCTGGCGCTCTCAGCGAGCTTTGGGGAAGTTGCTCCAAGAATACCGGAAACTCTCTCGTCGTCCTCCTTTACGATTCCCGGGCGTATATTTTCGGGCAGAGACCATTTACGTCGGCGTAACTGCACATTTCGAATTGCGAGAAGCGCCACGTGGCTCTCAAATTGACATTTTCTATCTGCCACGTATATTGCTTTCCTATATGTCACCGTTTTTCCATCACCGCAAGCTCTTGTAAAATTCGATAATAAAATTCGTACAAAAGACGACTTTTTGGAAATTTCGTATACTTCATTTAAGTATATTTATTTTTACATCAAGAAAAGGCCGTCCCGTCTTGCCTCAGACGCCTGCCACCAAGATGACAACGGTGGACTTTATGTATTTGGAACGCCGATTTCTTGCATGGGCAAGAAAATCGATGTTCCATCTGGTGGCGATGGAGTGAACTCCAACGAACCAGTGCGCATCATTCGACCCAAGCGCAATACTATATTCTGAAAATTACTCTATCGTTCCTTAGATTTTGACATTAGTTTGTTTACATTTTATAAATTTATAGTTTTAAACTTTAACAATGAGAGAATAAAAATAATTTTTTATAATGAAAAATTAAGCAAATACTTGAAAAAAAAATTAAAGTTTTGGGTGCATAATGAACACGTTCGAATGCAAAGGTACGGAGTTGCCATTCGAGAGGGACTAAGTCATTAGGGTACCGTAAATTTGCACTCCGTGAGCGAGCGATTATGACGAGGGAACTTAAATGCGAGGAAACACTCGGGCAACAGCAGCGATTCGCATTCTCCGGGCGCTGAAGGCGGAAGCGGATGCGCGCGATCGTGAGGCACAGCGCGGTTAGCGATTCAGGCGCAGCTCTTGCTCTCGAAACTTTTTCCTCTCCTCGGGAGCTACCCTGCCAGCGATTTTGGCCGTCAAGCTCGAGGAACTCCCGCGACTACGTGATCCGATTTTTTCATGTGGAATATTGTGACACGTCGTGAGCGGGCGCGCGAAGTCTCGCCGGAAAGGGGATTTTCTAGCTCTGGAGCTGCGGTCCGAGTCTCGGCAAGCGCACCGCACCGCATTCCCGTAATTGCGATCGAATTTTACGACTGCCACGCCGTTGAAGTGCCGAGAAGCAAAAAGGTGACTTGCTCGTTGCAGTTTGGATCTCGTGGCAGTCTGCGAACTGGAAGTAATTTTCTTAACCATACTTTTTTCTCTTTTGTCTTTTTTCGGTGGTTTCGCACTATTGGGTAGTATTGTAATTTCATAAAATTGATTGAAACCATTTTAAAAAATAGTCTAGGAATAATGTTACATTTTATTCCTTTGTTGCATAAACCATTATTTTCTTTTTTATTTTATTTACAGACATGTTGCGTATTTAATATCGATCTGCATGCAATCAAAGAAAAGTAATAACGTATGTCTTGTAAATTATACTTTTCTATTGTTAATTATCGCAAAATATGCAAGAATAAAAGGTTACGAAGAGCACTGCGGAGATGTTTTGAAAGCAACTGAGCTAGATTTTAGAATCACATACATAAAATCCTTTTTATCGTCAAAATGTATATCACAATATGATAATAATATCCTGTTTTTGCTTGCAATATTCTACATAATATCAGTTGTTATTTTATATGCTTGGTCATAATTTTCTTTTTCAAATGATTAATAATGTTTCTTGAATTATACTTTATTTTTTTCATAGATTATTGCATTTCCTATATTTATAATATGGTGATGTAAAACTTTTTTAATATAATGTACATATACGGAGAGAAATATTTTAGTAATTTTTAGTAGACTATCAAGAAATACTTTATGAATATTCAGTAATATTTCATGGCTAAGCTGTAAATATCGGTACCCATATACTATTTAATAAAAATGACTGAACTTTTGATAAAAATTACTAAAACATCTTCTCAGTGTATAATACAACGGTATATATTTAAAATAGTTCCAATTTTCGACATTAAAAATCTACTTAATTTAAAATTCGCTTAAATTTCTGTATGGTATTGAATAAATTGTATTGTTAAATTGAATTATATTAAATGAAAATAATCTCAAAATTTAAATAAGCTATATAATATAAAAAAAAAAACAGTTATGTAAAGTTATGTAAAGGATATATAGAGCAGTATCAGAAAGTATAAATCAAGGAAATATTGTTTAGGGCTGATTCGAGTAATAAAAAGTAAAGTTCAATTTGGAAGTTATCTATACTCTTTGAAATGAAATCTAGTGAAGTAGTCTGTTTGTCGCAAGTCAGATTCTAGATTAATTTGGCAATCTCGCGGTTCTACACTGTAAGATTTGTCGGGCATAAACATTTTATTCGCCAATTCGGAAATGGATTACTGCATCACCAGTCAACTCGTTTGAACATTGGCCAAATAAATCTCTTTGTCGAGTTTTACTGTGTCAGTGAGGGCATTCCTCGTTTTGCAGAATAATCATTTTCCTGTGCAATATTTTAAGGTTTTAAACGTTTATACTGACAGTAAAATTAACAAACATTTAATTAATCTACCGATAATCGTCAATAATAATTATAAAATAATCATAACAATGTTATGAACGATAAAATATAATTAATTAAGAAGCCTAACAAGAATTTCTGAAGTTATTGATTTGTCCTGAATAGTCATAAAAAGTAACCTAGTTTCTTATGTTTACCCCTATGAAAAAGGGACAAATGTCTCGGACAGAACATGAAAAGTGATATATGCACTAAGGGCAAAGGCGGGGAAAAATTCCCTTGCCCTAAATAGAAAAGCATACACATTTGGTGGGTGGGGGATCCGAACATCTCCCCTTTGGTTATAGCCTCGCGTCGTATCTGGGGCGACGATCGAGCAAGAAAATCGAAGACGAGGATATTATACGGACTCGACGACGAAGGACGACGGCGCGTTGGGAGGGCACATTAATCGTCTTTTGACATCGATTGTCCGCGGAGGGTCCTCTCCTGGACTTTCAGCCAGGCAATCGTCCGGTGCCATCTAATTCGTTTTTTCCGGCCGACGGAAACGTCAGTTTGGAGACGAATGAAACGAATAGGCGCGCGAACGAGTCGATAAGAGCGGCGGCAATTGCGCGGCAAACTCAAAGAGCCCCGCCATCGAAGAGTCTATGAAAGTCCTCAGAATTCCAATGTTATAGTAGCAATACAACGACCCGATGTTTCATGACCTCGCATCGTCACAAGGAACGAAATCATCGACCTAATTTACTTTTATCGGCCAATCTCAGCCTCTTTAGGAAGATTTTCATCACGTTTTTTTATTTAATTCTTCTGCGTCTTATAAAACAACTGCTTAATAATTGTAATGCGTGAGAGAAGTGAGAATCTTTTATGTCGCTTCAGCCACTGATAAAGTTTATGACTTCTGCGTAACATCAAAATCGGTTGTCAAGAAAAAAAAAAAAAGAATAGTGTCATATTTGTTTTTATTGTATTTCTGCATTGGCTTTCTAAAAAAATAATTATTTTAACCTTTTTCTTGAACCTTTCACAGTCTATAGTTATAGAACTCTGGGTAACATTATTTCCTTCGCATAATTATTAGAAAATCATTAACTACGCATGCAGGTAGAGTTAGTAGTTCGAAAATTGTATCATAAAGTGAATCTGCCCTTTAAAATAATTGCAGTCTAGAAATATTCCAAGTTAAGCCCGAAAATTTAGTTGCGAGATCAAATGAAAGTTGGTTCATAATTACGGGAAGCTCCAACAACTTTAAAGTACGAGCTAAGCAGGAGCTTATCTCTCACGTTCGTTCTTCCGATAAGTGCATCTACGAGATTATATCCTGCAAACACTTGCATGTCTCTAGTGCATCATCGCTGCTTTTTGTCACGTGAAAAAAATGTGCTGCCGGGTTAATGAACTTGGAATCGATCGTACACCACATCGCACCTTATATCTGACAAAAGGCGATCTCCCATCAAAAAAGAAAAAAAAATGTAAAAGATTCTATCTTGTAGAGGCAGTAGAGCGAAACTCTTACCTACTCATCGTATATACGGTATTGACGTAAATCAAAGTTTAAAACATTGTTTATTATGCTATTAGAAGGATTTTGCTTTCAAACACTTCTACACGACACTGTATATAGTATCTATTTCCATGAAAGAAAAAAATCAACATATATATTAATAAATTTTTAATGATTTAAATAACTTATTTTACTTTTACGTGGGGGGCAGTGCTTGGTGGACGTAGACTGCAGTTCCTGATTCTACCTTAAATCTAATTAAATTCAACTCTTTTCTTTCGACTCTTAAATGATTATTTTACGTGTGGAATCATCCTCTTAAATGTTAATTTGATGTTCCGACATGACCACGTGGTTTATAGTAGTCTGTCTCTGTCCAAAAAGCGACCAATCGACACTAAAGGGCAATAAAGCAGGACAATAAAGTCTTGCATGCGGTGTAGTGAATTTGCAAAGAACGTTTTCTGAACCAGCAGATACTTTATATTGAAAATTAAATAGTGGAGGTGGTGACGGTCGAAAAGGTGATACGCGCAGATGAAAAGGTTAGCAGCGCCAGAGGGCAGGCACCGAGTTTGAGCTCCCCAACAGTGCCTGTGGCTGCTTGCGCACGCACCACTGGATACCAATGCGCCACCTGAGCGAAATCTCGCTGCTACCCCCCTCAAGCAAAGGGTTACCACGGAGTAAACACGCGCGCGAGCGATTCGCTCTCCTTTTTTCCCTCATCCTAACGTGGCGCGTTCACTCGACTCGTCGTTAATTATTTGACGAGGAGAGTCGAGGGTCACAGAAAGAATGAAGCGCGCGTTAAGCATTTATCGTGGCGCCATAACGAAGTTACCCCGGCAATTTTGATGACGCACTGTTTTTGCTTTCCTTTTTACTAATTATTAATTCTTGATTTATCGATGCAACGAAATGTCATTGCTCAGCTCTTCATTTCTTGAACAGTTTTTAAATAAAATCTTTTTAAGGATGGCGGATCGAGTAACTAGTGCGTAAAGTAGGTTACTTTTTTTACGCATCGAATCTGTTGAGAGTAATTTGAGACGAAATTTAATGAATGTCTAAGAGGAAATTTAATAGCGCGTAGAACAAAATTTATTTAATGATTGTATAAAAGAAAAAGTCACTGTCAGTGCAGGCGTTTTATTTGCGCGGAAGATAACAGAAAGTTGAGTTTCAAGAAAGGCGCGTTGAAAATCAATCTGAATTTTATATGGGGCAGTCTTTACGCGCTACTTCAGAGCAAATTAATTTTTTTCTCTTTTTTTAATCATGACAGTAAAAAAAACAGATAGAAAATTCGCCGGGAAAGAATCTCGCGTACTGCGCCTCCGTTTAATCAACGCGCATTTGGTTAATTCATCACTCGAGCTGACGGGAGAAAGGGAGTAAAAATCCAAGGGTCCAATCGCTTCGAATAAAAAAAAATGCATTACATCGTTCGCGTGGCATTCTACCCCCTAAAAACGACAAAGCGCGGGAAATTCAATAAACACCGTTGCAGCTCTAACGACGCGAAGTCCCGAGGTTGACGCTTTTCTTGCGCAAAAATCGCTCGCTCACTTCAGTCCTCTCTTAATTAAAACGAAGCGCCGAGCGCGGCCAGGTGTGCGGGCAAGTCCTCTCCCTCTCGGACGCTCGACGTCTCACGCACACGCGCGCGTGCACCTTTTTTCTCTTCGCGCGTCCTTTCCCTCTCTCTCCTCTCTTTTTTCCTCCGTTGCTCCATCACTCTCTCTGTCTCTTTCACTCGTTTGTCTGCGGGAGCCTCGCGCGCGCGTTGGGAATCAATAGCCACGCATGCGCGCGGACCCTCTGCCCGAGCTGCGGGTTCGGCGCACGCGGCCGAGAGGGACGCACGCGTCGGAGGAAAAGGGAGAGGGAGGCGAGGTACCGGCTCCACGTTGGTGCCCTCGCGCCAGACCAGCATCCAGTGCTCGGCTCGCTCCGTCTCCGCTCGCATCTGCGCTTCCGACGCTCGTACCTGCAGCTCTCGCTCTCCTCCCAGCTTCCGCATTATTATACCTGCTCTCCTCGCCGCTTCTCTCCCTCGTTGTAAATCATTTCCTAACTTTCACGATTTTTAAGAAAAATCCGCATCTGCTGCTTTACCCACCACAAGCTTTTTATACTTTTTTTTTTATCAAAGTTTGGCGGTCTCAAGTGCGGGGGACAGTGTGCGAAAACAATAGTGTACTTAAGTTTAATTTCCGAGTGCAATGACAGAAACAGAGTTAAAAGAAAATTGCGGTAGAATCGCGGAATCGTAGTGGTGAGGTGACTTCTCGTCGGTGTATACGTAGGCGCGTGCACATCCGCGCGCGTTATAAGCGCAGCCCGTGGAACAGGACCAATGGGAGCGCGGCGCTGCAGCCGTTTCCGCGGCCAGAACTGCATCTGCGTCCGGCCCTGCGCGGGGAAAAGAGAGGCGAGAGGCGAGTGACTATGTTGCACCTCGCTCGTATATTTTGGGAAAGCTGAACACACACTACGAGGCGCCTGGCAGCCGGAGTCGGCCGAAGTCGCGATGGACAGACTTTTCCGCTGGAAAAGCCACAAACCCACGGAGGACGTGAGTAATGCGAGGCACCAGGCCTGAATTCATCCGAAGCGAATTTTGCATTTGATTGCGAGCACGCGACGCGGATGCTGAATGGGAAAGGGGAAGTTCCGGTCTTACCGCGGTAAAAAGGTCGGCTTTGCTCATTTCGTTTATACGACATTCGCTTAGTAGCTTTTTATGTCGCGGATTAGGGGCTATTTTGATTTTTCAGGGAAAATTTTTACCCCGCATCCGTAAGACTTTCTTTTAATCAAATAAAACAAACCACTTAAATAAAGGTTAAGGCGTTTCGAGTTGCACTGCATACGTGCTTAGATCCTGTGGGAATGGTTTACAGTGGGCTGTTACTTAGTCCGATATCAAGTATTTCATATAGTTTGCAATGAAAAAATATTTTTATTCTAAATTACGTCATTATTTCAGTGCTTATATACTAAATGGGAGCATCTTTTATTGAAACTCGAACTTGCTCGAATCAACTTTAATTATAAGTGGAACAGGTTTTTATCTTCAAATTATGCTAATGAACTTTACGTGATTCGATGCAAGAAGAAACTCGTTCCTTCTATGACATTCTTAAATAATAAATGATAAGGTTTCTATAATTCTCAGTTTATTACTACATGTCAATCTTCTCTTAATATTCAATAATGGATGATGGTATTGAAGATTATGCGCAGCGAATAAATAGGCATAATTAATAACTAGATATCTCTTAATTACATATTGCATCTTCATTTATCTCTATTCATTATTCCTAAGAAATGTCAAGTTTTATTTTGAACATTAAGATTTTTACATTCTAAAGGAGTAGAATATTCAAGTTGTATATAGGAAAGTCTGTTGGTATGGTGTATGTATTCATCCGAAATATATATAATTATATTTCATGTATAATCGATATTTAAATAGAGGATTTCCAAATATTCGCGTGATATCCAATTAATCTTTTTTCGCTCACGCAAATTGAATCGAAATCGCATTGCCCAAATAATATATCCAAAGATAAGTATTGAATATCGTACATGTCTGGCGTCGACGTGCCGTCAAATAAAGTGCATGCGTGAAAAATACAGCGAAACCTTCCACTGCTCAAATCGCAGGCTGCCGTTCGAACGAAATTTTTCACTGCAGCTTTCACGATGAAAGGCGCATGGTGACAATATCGATACCATACAACTTATGCTGTTCCGAAGCATCACGCGTCGCCTCATCCATCTCTTATTCAGAGGCCGTCAACGTGTTACGCCAGACAATTTCTTCCTCGGTGAGGCGAAAGAGTTTAGTTTTACAAGAGGCTCCGGTGTCACTTCTTGTTTTCACCCTTTTTCTCGTAGGCGAGCGTAAAATCTTGAATTTTGAAGCGCACGTCAACTTGACAATCGATACAGTTCTCATTATTGATTTTTAAAATTTTATTCAGCAATAATACATCTTAATTAAGGTAAAAAATTGTAACTGAAGGATAAAAAAGAATGTAAGTAATTAACAGTGGCAAGTAACAGCTACTGAAATTAAAGCTTCTCTTTTAATTCCCTTTATTATCTTATCGATTTTTCGCCGGAGCTCGGCTGAAAAATTGCTCCAGATTTTCGCGCAGGTGCTGTAAAATGTCAGCAGTTTCAAAGCCGTGGAAGCTGCGCAGAGATAAAAGAAGAAACGGCGAGGTAGAAAAGACGCAACGCGGCGAACAGAGGCCATAGAGTCTACCACCCGCAAGTTCTACTTTACGAAAACAAATATATACTGCAGCCCGGGGTGGAAAAAAAACGAGCCGGAGGCGAGGCGAGAACTTTAAACTTGCCCCGCAGAGCCGCGGGAATGAAAAATTTAAGCCCCATGACTTCGTGCGCGTGCGTCTCGGCCACACCGGGCTGCGGAAATCGCGACCCTCCACCTCTCCCCGGGATCTGCGCGGGAACAAAGGACGGGGCCTCGCACCCGCCGCCTCGCAAGGAGAAATTAGAGTCACTCGAGGAGGGAAATGGGCGAGGCGCGAGCTTGCGGTGGAAAAAGGCGAGCGCGCCGCGGGAGAAGGACGGCCTAAGAAAAGAGAAGCGAGAAAATTTAGAGTGCGGATAAAGGAGCGGGACGGAAAAGTGGAGAACGCAAAGAATTGCTCTTTGACCACCTATATACACACACACAATCCGATGTAGCTTACGCGTAATAGAGGTAAAATACATTAGCCGGTTCTCCCGTTAAGTCCCAGCTATATATTGTACACGCGTGGCGATTCAATTAGTTCGGAGGAGGTCTTTAAAGTAGTTCTAAAATAAAACCTTCCAAGTTCAGAAGCTATTTTCAGAGGTCGTTTTCTTATCTTTGAAGGCTTCCCTCTATTTAGTCAACGTTTTCTTTTTATCTACTGCATTACAGTCAGTTTGTACAACTAAACGTTTTGTTTATAAGCAGATCTTATGAAAATCTATTTTTTTTTAAATTATGTAAAATAAATATTTAAAAAAAGAGTTTAGCAATTTTTGTAGAATTGAAGTTATATTGCCAAATCTCCTTTTGTAGTCGTAAAATGGACAAAAATAGTTGAAAAAATAAGTTAATAAATGGTCACCTTTTATCAGGAATAGATTCAACTAATCAACAGGACAGTTATCGTCATACTTAAATCTACGCAATATTTTTTTTCACTACATTTACCTACAATCGCCAAGAGTATAATAAAAATGTATTCAAGATGCCGTAAAAAAAGCAAGTGCTTATTATTATGCGAAAAAAGCCACTTTTAATAGTATACTATATTCGCTCGGTAGAGCCTTGTCTTTTTTCGCGCGAAACTAAAAGCAAGACCTAATTACTAGAGTATGAACAAGAGAAGAAAAAGTGCAAGCATGAGTCGCGCTGGCGTATGGAAATTTGTGTGGCACCCCATCATAATAGAAAAATTTTCATGAAACTCTCTCGACCTCGGGTTCATGTTGACGCAGCTGGTTTTCTCTCCTACGGTCTGTAGGATAAGAGAAGCTGCATCTTTGTGAACGTCGCGGCGACTTAGGTTACTATACGGTGAGAGGTGGCTTATCCGCTCGAATCTAATTGTTGCTTAGCCCGAGCGCCTATTCCACTCCCACGTGGACGTCCACCAGTACGTACCGGTTCAACTCGCTGCACATACGCAAAGTAATTGCGACGCTCTCCTCGAGATATATATTCCTTCCACGGCTACGAACGCGTTAGTCTGTTCCTCGTAAATATTGTACGCCGCTGAGTTCTCTCCCTCCCTCTCTGTCTTTCTACTCCTCTCCCTCTCTCCTTGGACCTTGCTTTCTTGAGTTATGGGAAAATTTTGCGTCAGTCCCTGATTTATCGATAATTGAAATCGGAAACTGCTTGCGCTCACCTTCCGCGCGCGTTAAATCGTATTCATAATTATAAACGACCATACTATTAATTTTGCGAAAATTAATGTGAGAACAATGTTAATTCAGCTTTCTGCCAATGAATTTTCTCGGTCGAATCAATGCAGAAAACTTAACCGCCAAATAACTAAATTTGTTAATCGAATAATTTTATGGGAAGATTCACTTTAGATAATATACATAATAGATTTGCTAAAGTGCAAAATAATATAAATTATATATTTTAAATGTCTCGGCTATGAATACGATAAAAACGATGTTGCAAATACCGCAGCAGGAAATTTTATTTGAAATGCAATATAATTATTGCACAGAATAATTTATTTCGCCAAGGTAAAAAAAAAAAAAAAGGATGAAAGTTCAGACGATCTGGAATATAGAATAGCTTTTACATTGGACTAACGAAGAAGCCACGAATTTACGGTACATCATCGGTGAAAGCAAGAAGCTGGCTTTGTTATAGAAGAGCCGATCGGGCAGGAACGACTTGTTTTTTTCTTCATCAAGGCATCGAAGCGTCTCACGTAGGTAATAGGGTAGATGTGCTTTTTAAGCTCCAATTAGGCATTTATTATTGGAGCAGACGGTGCTACCGAGAATAAAGCATCGAGCTTCGCTTGCCCGCCATAATGCAGAGCGGGAGCGCTAACGTCGTCGCTTGATTAAACGCGAGAGTCAGGACACGCTCGACGAGCTGTTCACTAGCGTTATTTACGGGTAATGGCACAAAAGCCGGAAGCTCGTATGCGGTGCCGCGGCAAATGCTCGCGCCGTCTACACTGGCCGCCACACTCGAAAATTTCGAGCTTTTCCTCATTTTCCTCGGCGATCAATTATTGCTCTATCGCAAAATCAATTGCATCAAAATTGCAGCAAAATCAATTGCATTATTTTTTGCCATTAACCCAGATAATCGTTCTTTATATGCGCAACTAATTTTCTTTTAATGACAGCTTTATGGATAAACTTTTGAATTGATCGTAGTTTCGTTGTACCGGAAAATAATGCAGCGTCGTAAATTTTGTAAAGCCTTGTTATATTTTTTCTCAACGGGTTGTAATCCTGAATCATTCTCTATATTTGCGATGTTTTAAGTAGATACTATAGTATAGATCGGGTTTGCATGTAGTTTCTCTACTAAACAGGAAATAAAAGTTTTCAAATACTATTTGCAGAACACTACTGTTTTAGCACTTCAGGATACATATAACATTGCTGAATAAGCATTTCTTTGGTCAAGCAAATTCATTTACAAGTTGGAAAGAAAATTATTTGATTTAGCAAAAAAGAAGAATAATTGTCTGAAATGTCATCGAACGAAAATGGCTCATGTAAGCAGATTTTCGTTTTATGAAGCGTGCTATTATGAACTTTATAAACGGATTACGAACTAATTAGAATTCAAAATTTCTGCATAATGGAAGGTGAAAGACTTTATAGACTTTCATGATTATATTTTTTAGATAAAAATATATTTTACGATCACTTATAGTTAAATAACCGTGCATTGCGCGATCAAGGACCGATATTTAGCTCAAATTATTTAAAATAAACTTCGAAGTAATTAGAAACTTTAAAAATTTAATAATTATATTGAATTAATCTATTTAAATAAACATAAAATTCTTTTATCATTTAAATTGGTTACATGTTATTTTTTAAGAAAGTAAAAAATATAATTTTTTTATTTAAAATAACAAGTTCATAACACTTAAAAATTCTGTTTCAGAGTCTCAACAATGTGAGTTCTGCAACTTTGAGGCCGTACAACCCAGACATCAACACACCAAGGATCGACAGCTATAGGATTTCTATGGCTAATCTCGAAGGTAAGCAACATTTATTTCAATCTTATCTCCCCGTCCCTTGATCCTTATATATTTGCTAAAGCTCTTGTGATGCGCAATCTCCGCGGGACTTTTAATTTTTTAAGATAAGTCCGGCGCAAAAAGCAGAGAAGCTCCCCGCCGCTATGTTTCTCGGTTTGAGGCGGAGGTTGGCGCGCTTGCGGGCGCAGCCCTTGATAAAAAAGCCTTAATTTATTTTCCTTCCGGGGCGAGCTGCGCTGACCCACTTTTGTGTGCTCCAACCCTCGCGAGTGAAACTTCCGGGCTGATGACTCGCCCGCACGAACGTCTGATGGATTTCGTCGTGGCGCCAAATGAGCTGCGATTTTCTACGTCGCAGCCGCTCGTTTCTCTTTCCTTTTACTTTATCCCGCTGTCGTCGCGCCCTTCCCTTTTTCCCCGTGAACCACTTCCTGCAATGTCGGCAGAAGAATTCTATACATACTTTTTCGTAAGGCATTCGGCCTTTTTCGTGAACAAACTTTTGTGCGAGCGTTTTACTTTTTTTCCAAAAGATCGGCTCGGAAAATGTAACAACGGTAGTAACTCTTGCATAAAGTGCAAAAATCCAATATTGGAATTCTTTTAATTTTTATGCTCTATTAAGCCGGTCTATTTTTATGTTTTGTTAAACAAAAAGTTGAACCAATTTATCGAGAAATTATACGAAAAATTGCTTCCGCTATACTATACAGGTATAGTAATTACATATAAGCAATGAATCGCAATGAATCGCAATATGAAACGATGTATAACAGTTTATTGTAATAATAATTCATCATGAGAAACATTCGAAGAGCTTTTAGAATAACGTGTCGATTGCTCATGTTCTCACGTGAGAACACGGAGAGAGTGATATAAAGCAAAAATGTCAGATCGTTACGCGCTGTTAATCATTCGAATACAGTAACAGGGGCACAGTATGAAGGGAGAAGATAGTCCTGCTCGATCTCATCGATTTTTCGTAATCCAGTCGGAATCCCCAAACGCGATTCATTGTTCATGTGTCACGTGTCTATTGGCTACAAATGCGTTCCCCTTTGAAAGTGACAAAGCAATACATTGCTGCACAATGTAGTGATTTTTCATACCGCTGGGTACTGCGCTATAAAAGTACGGCACTAAATCTCTATATCGCGTTTCCTTACTGCATAAAATCTTATTTCTTTTCTTCCTTAACAAGTTCCTTATCACCTCGCTGGCCATAATACTATTTTTTGTCCCAGGCGAAAAAAGTAAAGATTTATCTAAAATTAGTCATACATTTGTTTTTATAAAATTTTTATATACTTACAAAAGAAATGATTCGAGTGAATTCTATAAAATTGAAATACGACATGGTGATAATGATATTTTGCTGAAAAGCTGGTCGAGCCAACTCTTGGCCAGCAGTGTGCACCGCGCAACTCGCCCGCGGATGTGTGTGCACAGGCGAGTGGAGCTGCGAAACGGTGAATCGTGGCGACGTCGCGGAGAAAGTCGAGCGGACATTTTTCAATTTTGTTTATATTAAAAAGTCGAGAAAAAAATGCCGCTACGGCGTAGCGGAGCGAATCGAGCCGGCAAATCGGCCCAAGCTCACCGACGCACACGGACGCGCGTGGCGCATTGTGTCGATACCTTTTGCCGGCGGCGCGCTAACCTCTTATCTCGAATCTTTGATAGTGGCGCGCCACCGCTCGCAGGGTCGGTCCCGCAAAAATTGCCGCTCTCGGCTTTCTCGTCTAGTCGGCTATCAGCGGATTTATGCCCCGCACTCGGCTCCTGGCCCATTGTCCGTGTGTGGGTATATACGCGTCCGTGTGACTGTGCTACGGCTCGAGATTCGCAGTGGCTTTTCAGTATGCACGAGCGCCGCACTAGTTTATCTCCCAGCTGCAGCTCTCGTGACCCCTTCTTCTTTGTACTTTGCCCCCTACCGTGACGACCCGAGCGATTCTCTTTCACTTTGGCCATCGCCGCGACGTAAGAGTCTTAGGCTAGATGCAGCATTTGGCTCCTTTCTTCCTTTTCGCACGAATTAAAAAGACGCACTTTAAATGACTATAGCATCGAAATATATCGGAAAAATAAGACTTATATTGTGATAGTAAGACTTATATTGTGAAAAATAGAAGTTTTTTTTTAAATTCCTTTTCTACATTCTCAATAAAACCGCGTTTAGAAAAAATATCGAAAAAATATTACGTTTTAAAAATTTTTTTAAAATAACAATATCTTAAAAACGATTAAAACGATATTTAATTTACAAAAATATATGCATTAATTAATACAATTAACGTATTTTTGGTAATCGTATGCACCCCTTTATATTATTATTAAGTTTCGCAAACTAATACACAATGCACACACGCTACTTTGTTTGTAAAATAACAGCAACGATTTTCCAATATAAAACTATACATATAGTTTTCACATCTGAGCTTAACGATAGAATGACGATATTGCAGTAGTTTTGAAAAAGTTTCCCAAACTCACGACCCTACCATCTTTCCCCCTCATATCTGCAACAACAAATTTCGGTCTACTTCGACGCAGCTTCTTCCGATTCCCGCTGCAGAAACTTTCTCGGCAGTTTAGCCAGCCATAGAAGCTCACAACGCCTATACCTTCGGAGCATACGTTCCCCCTTTTTGAGGCGCTACGCTCGGTCGGCTTCAAATTGGGCCGCCGCGCACCAGGCTCTCCTCTAACCGTCGCCGCCGTGGAAAAAGACGTGGGAAATGCGCGCGTCACCGACACTCCTTGATGCTGTTCGAGATGCACTTTATGAGCGCATGCGCGCACACTTGAACTTTGTCCAACTTTCTCGGTCGAGCTTATCGCCCTTAGAGAAATCTTTCGAAAGTCCGCGGTGATCCTGTGACGCGATGATCGTTCATTAAGCGGTGCGTACGCGTCCAGCCGAGGTGCACGTCCTTTGTCGCTGAGCCCTCGCGGGAACTTATTTCGCTCATGGCCATCATAAGCTTCGTCCGCTCGTTAAAGTTTATCCTTCGTGAGCAAGGACTTGTCATCTATGATTAACATCGCGCATGAAACACTGAGTCGCGATTTGAATCTAAACCGTGTATATCATGTATATGCAAGAATAAACAGTTGTTCAATAATTTTTTTTCTTCTTTTCTTTTATTAGTTCTTGCCTAATACTGAAGATTGTGATATCATATTTATTCATAATACATTTTTTTAATTAAATGACAATTATTCTAGTAATTCTAAAATGAAAGGGTATACCTGCGTAAAAAGTTTTTCTTCGCAAAGAGCACATATAGCAAATTGCCTCTTAATTTAAAGTCTACGGTGGAATAATAGTAGACTTGCCAATATTTGTTTTTCATTAATTTTATTGCACTTTCTTTGAAAAATTTGAATAAGATTCAAGTTTACCCACGTATACTTTTAATATATTAAAAGCCTATACCGAGTTTATATACTATTCTGTCATACCATTATTTTTCGTGAATTTTCGCGAATCATCTGTCTCCGTATAGAGTTCACGTTATCAAACGGCCAAGCTTGCTAAAGTAAGTATCGCGATAGTCTGCTCCAGACAGCGCCGCGTCTTTGTTCCTCCGTCGTATACTCATCCTCCGGCGTGCAGGCGTTTCCTTCCTGAAGATGTCTTCCAAGGCGTACGTGTATATATATATATATATACATGGTCGAGCTCCGACAGATAGGCTGTCTTCCCTCCGCCACGCGGAACGGATCGTTTGCTCGGTGTAGTTCGGTGTAACTGTACGCTGCATGGTACGACGGCCGATTCTGTATAGTCAGTGCAGCGAGCTCGCTGTCGCGCCAGTTGGCTGCATTCAATTACGATCTATCCGCCTTCTGGCGTTTGATTATTTTAATGGACTTTGCGTATAGTACTCGCGTTTGCGGTTGCTAAATAGAAAGCCTTTTAAAAGCGTGTGACATAAATTACTGGATGATTATTGGAACACCAACGAACTGAAATAACTATAAAATATTAGTAGTCTTAACTTATTGCATAGAGTAATAAAATTACTCACTTCATTCAAATTTAATTTTAAATATTTTAACAGGAGAATATATTAATGCATTGTGTTTCATTAGGTGAGTGATATGTACTTTCAGTATTGCAGATGATATGCAGTCACTTACTTAAATTAAAACACGCTTGAGCTTCGATAACGTCCTGGACTTTGAGATAAGTCGTTTTCTTTATTATACATATATAAGTCAACGGAAAACTTGGACGGCAAAGTATCTACTAAAAAGCCTTTATTTTTTTATATGTAATTTTCATTATTTAAAATATTATCTAAAAAGGCGAACTGTACAAGTATTCAGCTTTGCATTAGTGTAATTTATTTCAATTAGGATCCTATCGCGAAAAGTTTTTTGACAGATTCAATTAATCGAATCATAAGTAAAATTTTCAATGCTGCGCTTAAATACATCATTTACGGCGGAAACTTTCTCTTTCAACATTAAGCCTCTTATGCATGTAAAGCGAATTTAGCGAAGCAAGCAGTCAAAATAAACTTTTTAAATGCATTTCAAACTTAATACAAGTCATTAAAATCTTACAAAGAAAATCAGAAAATTACGAGAGGAATTAGTCAAGGTTAATTAACTCAAGCAAGCATTTCTTTACGAACTATATACAGCTGACGTTAAAGTCAAGATTCGCGTGGGAATCGCCGAAATACTGGCCTCTTGAGCTAATATCGACGAAGCAATGATCATCATACCCTAAAGCTTCGCACTGATAAGCGCGCCTCGTGCCTTCTTGAATTCTCTGGATTGTTATCCGAGTTTGCCAAAGTGCTACGTTCTCTAAGTTAAGAGAAGAGTTTTTAAACTAATAAATTCCTCTCGGATAATTATGTTAGTTTTGTTTCTAATATAAATAAGTTTGTATACAGACAATCTAAATGCGCCGAAACACGTTTATTGTTCAGTGCATTTAAGAAATAGTTCTCGTTTATAAAGTTGTAATGTGCTTATAACGTGGTTCGTTTCAAATCCTACTAGATTAGAAGTTTTGTTTAATGTGCTTGAACCTAATTGTGTGCTTTCCACACAATATGTATACAAAGCACACCATATAGGTTTTTTTGGCGTATTAACCGGAGCTACTATCCTAATTAGTGAATAATTTATGCAATTAAAATATGAATTAAAAAAAACTTTACAAATACCAAATGCGATACACGTACTCTGAAATCAGTCCAACGCCGTATTGACGTTACATAGCACGGCTTGACTTTACAGTAAATCCAAGCTCTCCGTAAAATATGAAAAAGAAAAAAATGAATTCAGTTCGACAATTTCAGAACGCAGTTAATGAATACTCTTATAGTTAGTTCAACAGCATATCAGTGTTTGTGACCGCAGAGTTTTAAAAAATGTTAATTAAAAGCTTAATTATCGTTCATCGTTAATTATCAATTAGCCAGATAAATTTACTGCATTGTTTATAGCACTCAGGCTCTTTCTTAGTCCCCTTAAAAAGCACAGCTCGTTAAAAATCCATCAGCTCTCAACACTTCGGTATCGATAAGAAATGCCGAAAGGCCTCGAGAGTGAAGCGTCGCGAGGGAAGAACCGCCTCGAGTTCGAAGTTTTTTCGACGGAGTTGAGCTTGCACTCGACTGCACTCGGAGTCGTCGCTGACGGCCAAACTCTCCAATCGACTCGGCGGCTCGGTAGTGCTGGTGGCGCGCGCGTGGGAACGCGGCGATAATTTTGCGCTTTGGTCCCGTCCCACGCGGACGAGCGATAGTTGCTAACGGGCGATTAGGTGTGAGAGCGGCCCGAAAGCCGTTCGCGGAGGCAGCGACGGACAGGCGGCGGCTCCTCTTCATGCCCGCGCGCCGGGCTTTCATCTACTTAAAACATTCAATTTGCGCGCGCTGTTAAGCATTTTAGCGCTTGTAGAAAAACGTCGCGTGATTTAGAAGAGTAAATCGCACAAGCGCGCTCGTTACGTGCCGCGGCAATAATAGCTCCTCGTGCCTGCTACTTCACTGGAGATCATTTTTATCGCTTAAACTGCTTTAATCATTCTTCCCCGTCTTTTCTTTTAATTGCCGCTAATTCTACCGCACTTTCTTCAAATAATTATATTTGCAATCGCTTCGGTTTATTTTCAATGTGAGAAGGCTACTTTTACTTTCTGTATACCCTTTTTTGTCTACTATATACTTCGTCCATTTAATTGTAAATGTGCAAGGTTTAGATTTAAATACGTAGCTTCACCGAAAAAGTGCAACTCCATATTCGTAAATTCTTTTACTTTTACCTTTTTATCTTATCCTTGTTGTTAAAGAAAATTGTTTTTCTCTCTAAAACACAAATAAAAGATTTATGGACTATAGGGCTATGAGTAGCTTTTTATAAGATATAAATGTTTAATAAAATGGAATAAATATTTTTAAATTTATGGACTATTCTGGCGAATGAGAAATGACTATCGGTTCAGGCAATCCCTCCTAGTCAGATGAAATTGATGGATAGCAAGAGCAAATTCCATTTATGATAGGTGCGGATAGATCGATATCCTCTGGATGCATATATGAAACAACTAATTTTGGATGGCAGGGATGAAGAGAGTACGCGTGATTTTGAAATATGGCAGCAGAGAAACTCGACTATTTATGTTTCGGGAATACCTACGATGTGAACTCTCTCTCTTTTTTTAAATTCATATATATTGCACAATTTGCTCGTTAAATTATATTTACCATTCCATTAAATAATACAATTTCTGCGATCTTTGATGAGATCAAAAAATTGATTAGGATGAATTATATCTATCAACTGCTATTAATTGTAAAGAGAAAGTTATTCAGATTAATAAGCAACAGATAAGATTTTTAAGTAAAAAAAGAAAAGGCTGGAATATTGAGATAAGTCTTTGTATAATAATTTTTATATTCTGCATTTTAAAATTCTTATGCGCATGACTCATGATTGTAATGCACAATACTTACACAAGAAATCCATTCCAGTTTTAGCATTAGTTTATTTGCAACTGAACCAAACGTATGCAGAAACGAGATTAAAACAATTCATCAGTTACTCTTTTAAAAAGAAACTACCTAAGACAGGATATGTAATATTAAAACAGACCGATTGTGTAATATTAAAAAAAAGCAGTTCAATTGGTCAAGGGATATAAATATCCTGTTGAATGCTTAAATTCAACTAGCTAAAGTTGAATTAGTAAGTAACTACTATAATTAGAGAAATTATAATAAAAATTAGAGGCTTCACTATTTAGTGATCAGTGTATCAATTGCCTCTAAGTTTAGTAGTTTTTCACTAAATCAACTTTAGACTTTTAGAGTAAGCATATTTAGATATTATTTAGCAGTGAGTGTGCGGAGCATACAAATTTTTGTTAATTGATAGAAAAAGGAAAATAGAACACACCTTCGCGTTTTGTTGTCATAAAAGCTACATCAGCTATAATTAGCATAGTGGTCAGTCTTTTCACGATTTGTCTCTGGTTATAGCGCCGCCGCGGAATGCTGTCGTATTCTCGCCATCCCTTCGTTCAAGCGTGCATTTTTTCTGTCTGCCTTGCAACTTGCAACCACGGGAGCAATGCGAGTAACTGTACCGGCAACCAGGTTGCCGCGTGGTGCTCGGCGCCGAGTCTAATTAAGCCATTAAGACCGAATGTCCTCGTTTCAGATCCCATCAACAAAAATTATTTTAATCTATCAGTATGTTTCCCGACTTTTGCGAGCAGCATAAGCAAAGCATAAATTACTTCATTTTATGTTTTGGTCAAAATGTGCAATCTTATTTACATTCATCTATCTCTCGTTCCAGTAGTTTCGCTTTTAAAGATGTACTTCGTTTTTACGTTTGCAAATAATAGTCACAGTTCGAATTTAAAATTTCAAATCTATATAACAGTCGTAATTTGCTGCGCAATCGTGAAGATAGATTTGGCTTCATCCATTTTTAAATTTAAGAAAACATTTCCAGTAGTTCCAGCAATATCCTTGATCCGAATATGCAGTATTGCTAATCAATGCATTAATTATGTTACAGTTAAATTTGCGATTAGGCGATTATGCAATTAAAAAATAATAACAAACCTTCTTTGTCACTTGGCTAATGTAAATTTTCACACATAAAACGCAGAACAATGACAGCCTCAATTAATATTGCGCAATCTGCTCAGCCACGGGCTTCACTGAGTGGATAGAAAAACAAAGCGAACAACATTAATATAAAAGCACAAAGAAAGCTCGCCATAAAGTTCCGGCCGTCAAGTATGAAAAGATTTCTTTGACCGGCGCGCCTCTGACCCCGGCATCGTCTCTTTTCCTCTCATTTATCTCAATGTTCCGCTCGTTAAAATTCATTCTCTTTCTCCGCGCACGCGCCTCTCCGCAAAGCTCGCGGCTATACCGGCTGAAAGGAGAAACGCGTCGAGTCTTTTCAGCGTAACGGTTCGTGCGTTGGCTCACACTCGTTCGCCGGCCTAACGGCCTCTAATTAAACTCGATCGTGAATTATCGGCACTTAGTTCGCGCGCAAACGCAAAAGACCAATTGGCTGACGCCCCCGTCGCTCGCGCGCCCTTTTCGCCGAGTACATGTCACTATAAAGTAAACATCAGTCTCTATCGATCTACGAATTAAACGAAATTTTCAAAAAGCCCTAAAAAGTTAAAAAGAAGGTACTCTTAGCTAATTAAACCTTTTTAACAAAAACTAAATAAAATATCAGTGTCACTTGCGTTGATATTGGTCGGAGCGAAACGCAGTTTTTCCTGGAAATGATAATGGTGAAAATGCAGTAAAAGTAGTATTTTAATTTAAACATTTTCTTAATTTCCTTTTTTCCTGAAATTGGAGTTTCATTTATTGTATTCTCTTTCAAACATTTTCTTTCTTTTACACATATTATTAAATTATTTCTTTTGAATTAACATATTTTTTTTTATTCGATGGAACTTAACTGAGTAAACATAAAAATTAAGATGAATTATTCGTTATTTTATTAAGTGTACATTTATACATTTAATAGTTATACTATCAAGTGTACATTTTTTTCAATTATATAAATTTCAAAATAATGAATTCGTCCTCGATTAATGTTTTGATTAAGTACTGCATTGATTATTAGTTTCTCCTTTTTATTTTCCATTGTTGTGAAACACCGCGAGTCGCGTTATACATAAATAATTTCAAGCTAATAATATCCGTAGTACGATACCTATTTTTCTTTTACGACATACAAAATTACAGGGCGATATTTCAGTACGAGAATTATCAAAAGATTGCTTCATAATCAGCAATTTTTTAGCGATTTTTTAGCAATTATTATTTTCGAGTAGTATAAAACCGCACTGTAGTAGAGGAATCCGCAGAAACTGTTGTGAATTCGGCTTAAGGCCGATCGCGCGCCACGCTCCGGGAGACTAAGCGCAGTCATTGACATCGCGGGCGGCGTGCGGCCAAAGTGTCCGCGCGTCTAAGTGCAAATGCAAATACAAATACTCACGAGCGCGATATTCCCCGAGTTCTATCCGGTAACGGCCTTGCCGCGAGCTGGCGCCCGGTCGCGCTGCCGCTGATGTCGCTTCCAACGCGGCGCAGTATACGCTCTCTCCACTTCCGCTCTGCTGCTTCTCGATCTTTCTCGACGTCTTGGGCTGGGATTGCCCGGCGCGCCGACCCTGATTGCGCTTTCATTGCTTCATGCTTTAAGATATTGTGCACATGAATTTCTCAAATTGCCTCCTTATTTTATTCGCATTCATTTCGCTATTTCCTTTTTTCTTTTAAGATAATAGTAATATTAACAATAAATAACTTAATATAACAGTTCCGTAAAACACTTTGTTGCGCATTTCGCTATAAAGCGTATTCGCTTTTCCTTCTATACATCATAATTAAATGTATTCTTCTTAATTATCAAGAATTTGTCTCTAATAAAAAAGAGAGTTGCTTTTGTATCTTTAGAATAAAGATTCTTTTGACTCAATGAAATACCTCTAGTAGTTCAAAAGAACAGAAAGATGATTTAATAAATTTTTAGAAGAATCGTTTTCCCCGCGTGGAAATAATTGAAGTAATTTTAAAAATTAATTGATTATTTACGAGAAATTTCTTTACTGAAGTTTATTTTCCAAGTGGTGCATGGCCACTGACGTGAATCAACTTGTTAAAGTGATTAAGAAAATCAACATTAGTTTTAAAACTCGCAAAATTTTCTGCTTTCTAATTTTGCGCACGAATTCTGCGACTCGCTGGCAGTAATAAACGTTTATAAAGCAGCCTAGATTATTTTGGAAAGTATCGCACACGCTTTACAACGTACATCCTGTAGATCGATTTAACGCCGTCATTTCCCGGCATAAGTATCTTCGAGAGGCAAATCACAGATGTATTAGATTATTATCAAAGCAAAATTACAAAATCGCACCGCGCGGCCAGATTTACGAGGATAATTAAGGTACCTGTGCCTAATATGGGCATGCGCCTAATATGGCCATGTTCTGGTATTTCGAATTGACCCGCGCTACA
>JAWWEN010000003.1:498474-529180 GCA_035582955.1 Sycophila texana
CTTGCGATAAACTGGCGTTTTCGCACGTTGTACTATAAAATATCGTACGATACAAGTGCGATAAATGATTTTCGGATATACTATTATTTCTTTAATTCATATATGAATTTGCCATGTGTTAACTTGATATTTCTGAATTCAAGTTCAAAGCTTTACAACAATTTTAGATGTAAACTATAGAATTTTTAAATATCTCGCCAAAATAAACATTACTTATCAAAATTTTTGGGCCTATAAATAATTTGATTTCATATAAAAATCTAAAAACCAAATTATTAGCGACATAAAGCTTTCTCTATGAGAAAGCAGAAATCAACAAGAAAATTAAGACGTATTTTAGTGTTTCGTCATTTAATACTATAGAGTAACAAACAAAAACATTACATATAGAAAAATTTTATGAAACAAATATTTTAATAATACCTTAATCATCACAATATAAAAAACAAAATATACTCAAGAAAGTACGGTGTTTGATTTAGACAAGAAGAACGAAGAAAGTTTCAAGCTAATCATTTAAATCGAATAAACCAGGGCAAATGATATAAGCAGTATCGATGTTCTCACGCTGCAGCGGCTCACTTAATTCAGCATGAGATAAAGAATTATGCTAATTTAATATTTATGCCTTTTGTCGAGTTAAAGCGAACAGCAGCATATAATAATATATATATATATACCGTATAGCCAAACTAAAAAAACAAAAAAACACTCGCTGTTGATCATTCCGGCTGTGGGTCGAGGATGGTGTGTGTACAAGCCGAGTTTTGCCACGCTCCGTCCTCCGCCACGCGGCGAACTCTATAGCAAAGTTGCGCAAGCGTCGACGGCGGCGGCTTTCGAAATGCCAGATTAATTAGTCGATTTCATAAAGATTAGACGCTTTTGCCGATTGTCTCGTTCTTGTCTGCTCTGGCGAGCACACGGGACTTACGCACACGGACGCAGGGAAGATCGGACCACCCCGCCTCCACGCTCGAAGAGCGTATATTTCGCCGAAATAAAAGGAAGGAGCGAGCGATGCCCCGTTACGCGGCTTGATTTAGAGCTCGTCTGGCTGCTCTCGCGATATCGATGAGTTTATATATTGCGGGGGAATTGATCTCACGGTCGGGCCATCGGTAGCCTTTGAGGACTGATTAGCCGTAACTATCTGCTGAAGGCTCCATATAAGATACTCGGATTTTCTCTATCAAAGTGTTTTTAATGTGCCTTTTTATGGCGCGATTAATATCGTCGTAAAATCTGCGAAGAGTAAATTAGAAACTAGGAATATTCGGTAAACTATTCTTGTACATTGTATCGAGCCCTACGAGATTAGTGATTTACGATTACCCACCCATTTTCCTTGCTTCGTTAATTATACTCTTCTTTATGAAATATTAAATTATTATAATTTGCCGTTGTAATTCTACTTTTTAATGCTCGTAATTAAAGATTTTATTTATCCTTCTATCTAATTTAAGCATCGAATTTAAATTTAAATTTCTTCACAAGTGATATTTCTAAATAGATTCATCGCTTGGAAATCAGTTAAAAAAGTGCTTTCGAAGCATAAATCTTCACTGGACTAAACCAGTTTTTTCTGGAGTTTAGTTATCGATAAGGTCAAAAGAAAATTATTTACATTAGTACATTTGTAAACGTGTTTATTGTATATTTTACAATACTTAATCAGACTTTGAATACTAGCTCTGTAACGAGAGTATAGTTTACAAGTTGTATAACCATTTGACTATTTATTTAGTGTATTATCAAATTTTAGCCTAAAAGCATACTTTTTATTATGTAAGTACGTCTATAAAAGTTGTATAAGAATATCTAAACTTTCACCATCTAAAAACGAGACAAAAGTCATTCTCCTTTCTAATGATATGAATTATTTGAAAGAGATAATCAATCTATAATCTGTTCAAACATCCATAATAGTTTTACTTCAACCATCTATTTATCTCAAAAAGCCTCATGTTTGGTATTTTAAACAAACTGGCACCTCCAATTCAATGATTGATATATCTAAAATAAGAAATGAATCCACCACCTATAAAACATCCTCAGTCTGTAAGAAATAAAAAAAAACGGTAGCTACAAATGGCAATTAAGGCATATAACAAAGAAAAGTACATTTAACCCAAAGAAATCTTGAAATCTTGCAAAATGTGATCTTTTTCGCGTGTACTCGTGAAAAGATCGTTACGACCCTGTGAAAGTTAGTCTTCACGATTTTTGTGCACATTACACCAGGTATCAAATGACGAAAATTAATAAAATGGTTTAAATTAGTATATGGATCCAATGCTATAGAGAATCACTATCAGTTAGGAACGCAGTAAGCAAAAGATGAAGACGAAATTGCATGAATTTTTTCGTTTTTCAACAGTATAAGAAGTGTACAAGAAAGGTTGATTTGCCAAGTAAAAAAAGCAAAGGTGTATATACAAGTCATTTACATGAAACAGAGTGGCCTACTCGGTAAACGGCTAGACGTTACTCACAGGATAATAGCCATAAAGTAAGGCGCGTTGAAAAGGCATAAGAGAGCGATTACTGGGTCGCAGCCATAGGGAAAAGATTGGGGTTAGCAACCCTTGGCGCTTGTCTCGAGGACGGCTTCCGATCTATATAGCTATAGGAAAAGGAGTCGTTGCTGCTGGCGGTTCCGAGATCAGAGAGCGGAAAGGAGCCAGCTCGGCGCCCCAGTGTCGGCGCGACTTTGACCCACATATAATATCCGCACTCTCGTTTTTGCCTCCGCCACCCTTGCCGCTTGTCGCGGGCGATACTTCTTCTCGCCTATTGTCTTAATCCACGCTCATCCCAGTTTAAGGCCGCAGAGAGCCTAAATGCCTTGTCAACTGCATCCTTCGCGCCTCCCTTACACCCGCTACTTTTATTGTTTCGCAAGTGTCTCGTGAGACGTCGTAACCCTTTTTCCCACGCAGACTTGACGCCTGACTTCGGGGAAACCGTAAATCACGAGGCTATTCATTACCCTTCGATCTTCTCATTTCTACATTTTTATTTTCAGCGATTTTCTAATAATAGCCTCCTCGGTTTAATGTGCACTCTATAATTTCCCAGTTAAATGCTGTACTCGGTGCTTAATATTTCGAATTTTTATTTCAAACTTTAATTTTAATTTTAAGCAATCAATTGCATCTAACGGTAGCGTCGATTTTCAATATCTCTGTCTAATATGTAGAAAAGTAGACGAAATCTTGATTAAATTATGATTGGACTGAATTATTGAATGACGATGTAATTTTTCGATATTGCTAAAAATCTGTGAAAAAAATTCAAAATGATCGCATTAATTTGCAATTCTCATTTATTAAAATTTATTTATATTACTTATATAATATGTATTAATTTTATTGGCATTTGCTCATACGCAAAATAAAATTTCTTCTCAAGTTACCGAGTTGCAAAATACCTGTAGAATTAAGAAAAAATGAGATTGGAAAAAGTTAGATTTTGAAAGAAAAGAGACTAATTAACAATAAAGTCAATTTACGCTGGTGCAGGAAGAAAATTCCTTACGATTCATTACGGCACCTGGGCTGAATATCAAAGAGGTACAAAACGATGAATGATGGAATGCGGGGTAGTTCTTTGGCTTTTCTTCATTTTTCTTCGTAGTTGCGGTTGCCTAACCCCCGTAGCGGCGATGACACTATTATACTCACCATGTCGCCGGGAGTTGAAAGGAGACGGAGAGCGATCGAGCGACCGAAAGGCGTTCAGCCCTGGAAAGCGATAAGGTCATAAGGACGATAAAGATGCGCGGAGGCCCTCCCTAATCCAGAACAAGCTTTCCCCGATCTTAATCTCGGATTTCGGATCCAGCAAGGTCATCTTCCTCAAACTTCGAAAGGTGAAATCCATTCTTACGAGATTTAATCGCACATCGAGAATTTCTTTGTCGAAACTTTGATCCAACTCTTTTTCCTCACTCTTGCATGCTCAGTTTTTAAGAATTTATAAGGTGCTGTCAATTCCTATTTAGTAACAGCAGCTTTTAAAGAATTTTTATTTCTAAATTTAGAATAACTCTGAAACTCAAGGTGTTTTGCAGGAAAGGTGAAAGAAAAGGTAGTATTATGTAATGGGTTCAGTGGTCGTCCAAGAAATATGGTGATATTGAACTCCCGCGAATAAAAATATAAAAGGTGAATATCCAAGGACGAAGTAACGACTGACAGGTGTCTATTAATACGCCAGTGAGCAGCTATGAATGTTTTAATAACAATTTGAAAACTAATAAAGGGATTAAAATTAATAAATCAGTCGTAAAAAGTTTGGTCGACCATAATTTATTCATCCCCCATCGCCGTCGACGTTTCCTTTCAACCCCTAGGGAGGTTGAGCACCACGAGTCTGTCTGTCTCCGTCGCACAGGCGTGTTCTCGATGTAAGAGGCAAATCCAAGGCAAGGCACACGCAGGGTGCGCGGGAGCGGGTGACGGAGAAAATGAGGAGCGAGAGAGACGGAGGACGAGAGGGAGAGAGAGAAAGAGAATCAGGAAGAGGAGGAGAAGGTGGGAGGAAGCGGGAGCGACGAAAGGGGAGCAACATCGCTGGACTCTGGACTCGCATCCCCCTCGCCTCGTCGAGTCTCTTGGCCGACCCCCACAGCGGAGAAAGAGACAGAGAGGGAATAAGGAGGGGCGGCGAAGAAGACCGGCTAGATCAATACTTGGCATCTCCGTGGCCGCTGGTCCAGCAGCCGGACACGGCGCGTTCCAAAACTCTCCCCGGCTCGCGGGCCGCCAGGAGGGAGGAGGGGGGAGCGAAGGGGGCGAGGGCGGCGGAGGCGGCATCGACCCCAGAAACGGAAACTTCGCCAGGCTCCGAGGCCGCCTCCTCTCTCTTTCCCTCTGGCTCTCCGCTCGTGGCCCTTCCGGTCTCTCCGAGGGTTCTCGACCTTTCCGCCTCTCTCCTTCTCGCCCCCGAGCGCGAGCCGCGCTGTCTATCTGTCTTTCGCTCTTATCACCTCGTTCAAGGTCAAGCCCGAGAGCGCGCCCCGGCCGCGACCCCGCGCGAGACTCCTCTCTCCCCCAAGCCCTTTCCTTCCCTCGCCCTCTCCCCCAAGCCGTTTTATGTTTTTGCATTCTATTCCGCGAGAGAGTGCGAGAACCCGCGAGGAGACGCGGGGGGAGGTCAATTTTTTTTTCGATATTGCTTTCCCGTGTACGTGTCTGCGAGCTCTAATTGTGCAGATCGAAAAGAAAGCTATCTCGAGCGACGTACTCTCCGGCACGATCGTGTTTAAGCTTTTACATTGCCCTCCTTACCATCTTTCAGGCTTATTGATTTTTTTTTAAGACCTGCTACAATAGGATTTTTCGGAAGAAGCTTCGCACATTTTTACATCTGCTTTTTTCATTACTTGGATTTCATTAACTAGCTCAATATAACAGACTCAAGATAAAAGACGTTAAATAATGTGCTCATATTGTCTAAAGAGGGTCAATAATGTTCCTTTCATATAATCTGAAATAAATAAATGTATGTAAATAATAAAACGCTATTAGTGGCACATAAGTATTCAATAAAATCTAGACTTATATGATTTAATGAATCATGATTTAATGAAGCACAATTAATTTCGCTGACGTTTTGATTGCACTCTTAAGCTTTAAAATAATTTATCTTCTCACAAAATTATTTTAATTTCAACAATAATACAGTAAAAAACGACTATATCAAAATGCTCGCAAACCCGATTTTTCTAATAAATAATTTTTTGGTCGTAACGTTCGAGTCAGCACCCTCTAGGAATAAAAGTAGTGAATAATAAAAAGTAATACAATTAGAATGACTTACCGCTCGAAGCGACTGGAAGCTGAGCCAATCGAAGTTGACAGTAGCTCAGTTTTTACTCCGCTTTTTGATTAAAATATCAGAGAAATAGAATGTTTACTGCAAAAGTGTCTATTGCTTTTAAAAACGACGCGATAGGGATATTATTAAAATTTTTAGCAAAAATAGCCACAAGACCCATTTTGCGCGTCGAGGATAAGGCATTTGCGAATTCGCAGTTGAGAGCCCCGGTTCGTCGGTCAATTTCACCTTGAGTCGGAGTCGCGCTCGGAGAGCCGACGAGAGAGTTGCCCAGTGGATCGGCGAACTCGGGGGGCGGTCGAACGAGCGGGAGGATGCTTAGTTCAGCTTGCTGCTCATCCTTCGGCTTGTACTACGTACGCGGAAGCACATTTCGCCCGGACGACCTGCAATAAGACGTCGCAAGAAGGCAAACGCGAATTAAAGATAAATAAGGTATAAGGAAGTGGAAATCCTACAGAATTTTCCTTCAAATTACCGAAGAAAATCTCATTATTTTGCATAAGTCAAGAATTACTAAAATCGATTTCTTTTTATTTTACTTTCTCGTAGCGAAGGCTAAATTCTTTTTTAGCTGTTGATGTTCGAAGTGTATATCATCATCTCTAACGAAGGCTAACACATATCAGAATTTTTATAAAAGAGCATTTTTTCTTATAAACGAAGATTTATTATAAATCATAAAATAATCTGCAATAAATATTTTGTAATGATAAGTTATTAATCCTGTAAATTTCAAAAGAATTAATACAGTAAATATTGAAGTTAGTTGAGAAAAGTATGAATTGTGATAGATAAAGTTTTGTAAAGATAAAAAATGGTTCAAGTGAATTCAGAAAAAATCACTTGGCTGAGCGGATGGAGAAATTCGCGTTCTTCCCTACTAAGCTACGTGTGTGTATATTTATATACATACTTTCCCCAGAAATACTTTGAAACGTAACCATGGATTTTCGCTTTAAATTTTGTACACAAATTGGATTTAATAATTAAGATCCCGCTTCAAGAGTTTCTAAACTTACGAAAAAGTCGCTTTAAAGTTAGTGTAAAATATTAAATTTTGCACAAAGGTATCGATAAATTAATTATAATTAGCAATATTTAATTTTTCGAGAAGTTTCGTGGATTTAATTTTAGGTGTAAATTAAACTAATTTTAAGTAGATTATGAAATGACAAACTTTTTATTTTGATTTGACGATTGAAAGTGATATTTATATAAGTACTTGGTTTAGGCACAATTTTCATAGAAATCGCTGTGATAAAACCAGGATTAAACCAAAGCAGTTTTTACGTCCAGATTTTATTACTTATTTTTCTTCAACTTTGCAGATTCTATTTTTTTAATGGGAAAATTTGATGTTCACTTGTTTGAATAACTTCTTCCAGACATTATGAATCATAAAAACACCATTTGCAGAATATATTTTTACTGATGGCTGCTTGTTATCTGACTTTTCTTCTCGAAGCAGCATTTCGAAAAGTTTGTTAGTTAATGAACGCTCCTTATTACCTACGACCGAATTCGCGAGTTATAAAAGTGAGCAAAAACATCGTTACGCGACACTTGGACTTTTAAGTGTTACATTATAATAATAATGATAAGCCCGTAAAGGTCATTTCTCAGGAAGATTGAAAACGTGCGAGATCGAATATCTCCTACCCCTACGGAAAGCTATTTGACGGTGACCGTGTAGCTACTGCTGCGGCCTGGCCGCGTAAGAGACTTTCTTGCCGAGTTTCTTAAAGGAGACCCTCCTCAAACTTCCTCGTCCTTCAGTATCATGCCAATTTAGGCCTTTTCTGTTCCCTTTTTTTCTTCAACACTCCGATGGTAATAAAGTTGTCCTGTATTCCAAAGCTCGCCCTGGGAAACAAGAAAAGTCCAAAGATCATAATCCTCTAACGTTATCAATAGATTGTTGTGACACTGCCTTACACGAGCGACTTTCTGTCACTTAAACCCTTTAACTACTTGTCGATTGGTGCATAATTTACTGTAAAATTAAAGAAATAATTTTTTCTTTATATAAGAATTAAAATTAATTATTATAAACTTATATCTACTTAAGGAATCAATTTAATATTTAAGGATACTAAAAATATAATTGTGCAGAGTTTTTGTAAATCGTTGTTTTTATAAAATAATCTATAACGTCTAATTAAATATCAACAATTGATTACTTCCCCACTGGTATTATTATATTTTATTCTAAATTTATAGCAAAATAAGCAATAAAGCTTTATTACTAGACTTTTTGCCGTCTCACGGTACTGTGCTTTATCTACTTAATTTCCTACATTGTTCACTCACCTTACCTCGGTTCTTTTAAGGCTTTTTTTATTTACAAAAGCTGGGCGTCTTTAAGACATAAAAATATTCTTTAAAAACTTCTCAAAGGAACTTCAACAACTAGACCATGAAATTAATCTCGGTGGCAAAAGCTATAAATACCATCAGGGTGTTACATCTTTACAACTTTTCGCTCCACTAATAAGAATAGGAGCCAAGGCAAGTAATAAGTAGTAAGATGCGCAATATTATTACTAGACAGATGTTATAATTGATAAAAATTGAAATTCATAATTAGCATGCTGCAGCGTGAAATGAATCGTAAAAGCGAGCATGAAAAATGAAGATTGTTCGCTTATTAAGCCGGTGATTTTAGTAGGCTAAAGCGCGAAAATAGCCGTGGCAAAATGACCTTACGGCGCATGTAGGTGCAGACGCCACGCGATATTCCGCCTCGAGTTTATAGACTTTCGCGCACGTAGTGCAGGCCTCGCGTGAACGATGTAATTGCATGCTTCTCGACTGTTTAAACCGTGCTCGTCTCTACTTCGCGAATCCGCGATTATTCTGCCGCTGCTCTTTCCTCGTTAAGGGTTACTGATACCGTCTATAAAATTACTCGCTAAAAATCAAATGCACCTCGTTAAACTACCTTTTTTACGCTTCTTTTTTCTTTCGAACGAATTCGCCCGCTCGCCGTCTTCGCTCGGCCCAATTAATTACTTCTCCGACTTTTCCAGTGACACGTCGGCGAATTTCCCCTGATTAAATAGAACATTGAATTTGAAATTTTTACGGGAGCTTGCGAGGTTCGTTTGAGCAGAGGCGATTAGAAATGAAAGTTTTATCGCCGTCAAATGCAGGGAATTAGCTTTATCAATCAGTCAGAATAAAATTGGACTTACGTGATTTATAGAAAAAGCGCGGCTGAATAATGCAAAGTTCATTTAAGGCCTCGATTCTCAAGATTAATATTGTAAATAATGAAGTAAGATGCCTAAGGAGGGAGCGAGGGAAGGGGAGAGGCTAGTCCCTTAATATTGCACGAACGAAAGATTTGAGTGCGGAAAATGAGTTTGTTTATTCGGCTCCCGTTGTTTGGCAGAATAATATTATCGCTGGCGGTTGCGCGCCACTGCTCACTTTCTCCCCGAGAAGCGCGGAGAACCCTTTAGTATTTTCACCCCTTGGCTCCCAGGGACCGATCTCACTTTCGCTCTCAATTCCTTCTCACTCTTGGCCTTACCCCGTCCTTCCTCGCTCTCTCCAGCGCCCCGCTCCTGGTCCGTTCACCCTTCCACCCGGTCCTCCACCCCTCGTCCTCGACTCCCCTCTCCAGTTCCAGCTCGTACGTCTTTCTCGCGCGCCTTCTCCCTAGGCGCGGGCACACGCGACCAAGTGAGAGTGGACCTTGGTCCAGCGACGCTGCATCGACCCTCTTACCCCTTCCACGGCGAGCCTCGCCCTTGTAGACTCTTCTGCCGCCTCCTCTCTCTCTCTCTCTCTCTCTCCTGCCTCCCTTCCGCCTCCCTGGCTACCTCGGCTACCTCGCCGCGCCCTAATCCCTAGCCCGAAAATACGCCTCGTAACCCTACACGTCCACCCGGCCGCCCACACACCTATACGCGTTCATCTACCATCGCGCCCGGCGTATTGATTGCCGAAGCTCTCGCTAGAGAGCGCCACCATTGGCCGACTTAAAAGCCCGCTTTCTACTTCGCCAAACTTGATTCATCAATTTCAGCGGGATATATAGATCCTTCTTTTTCCGTCTAATCTACACTTACATTTTTTACGACTCCACGGACTGTCCAACTTTGCTCTTGTTTTACGTGGGAATCTTTCTTTACTGTGTGGACCATCTTCATTTCGACGTGTAACTTTAAATGGCAGAGGCTTGAAATTGTTCGAGTTAGACTGATATTTTTTTTTTAAATATTTGAGCCATTTTCCAAAGTATATACGGCTTATATACAGTAAGTTTAAACAAATATGGAGAAAAATTTATGAGCGAAAAGAAACTAGCGAACAATATAGTCCCTGCTGCTGCTCATTTCGGTGCTCACTTTGCGCATAGAGTTCTGCTAGCCACGATTAAAGGGCCCTCGTTCGGTCCGCAGCAAAACTTGCATGACTCGATCCAATTATCCGCAATTGCCGGAAATACTCGTTTTCGCATTGCTACACACGCTTGTTTTCAACTTCACGTATATGTTTCATCAAACGTTGCTCCATTTATTACCAGTATGTGAATGTATAGGCATCACCTTTTTTTTTAGCTTCGCGCAATTTTTTTCATTTAATTTTATAAAACGTGCAAAAGTGAAAATATTCTCTCAAAGTTATATAAACGTTTAATTAGAGATATTATCTTTTATTTCAAGGCTAAAAATCGATTTTTTACCATAGTTTACTATATTTTTTTAAGTCCTGACGAATGCAATAATTACGATTGTGGAAACGTCGAAGCAATAAACTTTTCACTACGACCTTTGTTAGTTTAACATCGCCTTATTTTACCTACACATGCTTTATACATAGAGTTGTTAGACTCTCAATTTTTGAAATTGGTAAAAACAAAATACTAGATTTACCCTTTTCTGCATTTTCCGTCTTAGTGTGTTAAATTGAAGGAGACTGTCGTCAACTCAGGAGCGGAGATAAGAATCACTTAGTTAGCTTAGAGGCTAGATTTTATGAGCATCCCCTGGACAATGCGTATAAAGAAAACAAAGCTCCGTGAACCACCATAACGATCGCTGTTACATCGCTCGTTAAAACCAGCAATTAGTGCCCGCCGTGTTTAATAGTGTCGCAAGTGTCTCTCACATCTCACCATCTTTCTCTGTAACTTCTTTCTTCGAATACAAACACGACTGGAATAAAAGGAGATTATCATTTTTCATCATTTCTTTTCCTTGTTTCAATATAAAAATATTATAATTTCGCAAAATTAAATTAAAAAGTATAGTTTTTCATTTCTTTATCTATCATTTGACACAAAATACGAGATTCATAAAAAAAAAATTTATTTTAAGTTAAAAAAGTAAAATCTTATGAAGGAATAAAAATATTGTAAAATAATTTAAAAAGTTTATTTTTATTACCAAATAAGTATTTAAAATGAACGCATTATCTTTACTTTTAAGAAAGGGATCGAAACGAGTGTTTTTCTGAAAAATGTATTACTTCAGAGAAAAGTCGTTAAAAGGAGTAATAGATGAGGACTCTGGAGTTTTATTAGGTGTTTAAGAAGCAGCAAAATTTTCTGCTGGAACGGCTTGAAATGATCTCTTGTACAACAATAAACACTTTAAGAACTAACAAAAAAAGATAACCATTACGAAATGTAGGGTAGCGCAAGGATTCTCGAGAAAAACTTGCCGAAGGTGAGAAAGAGAGAGAGAGAGAGAGAGAGGGCCGGGGATTGCGCGAGCAGAGTAAGTTCGTGAATGATGGTTCCATTCTTTGCCTAACTCACCTAACGATACGGCGGAATAATGCGATGCCGCTTCTCCCACGGCTCGAATTTTGCTCGAAAAATGGACTGGAAAAGGCTATAGGGCAATTACACAGCGAAAGGTGAGTGTGTATAAAGGGAAGGTGCTCAAAAGCCATCGGCGTTCTTCTTGGGCGCTCGCCATCTCGTAAAATTATCCCTAATAAAATCGTGATTTACAGGCGCGTTCTCGGAATTATCGATGCTTCCACACGTCGATCCTAATGGCCCGCTGCAGAAGCGTCCGAAAAAACAAAATGCAAAGGGGAGCTTGTTGTCAGCTGACTCGCAAATAATCTGCTTATACAAAAAATCAACAAGGCAATATCTATTTACTAAACGTCAATCCGTTTGCTTTTCACCGTTCAAAACTGTTTAATTAAATTTTTTTTCTTTTCTTTTCGATCATGAGTTCCTTAGTAATGTTCTTTTAAACGGAATTTCAGTCGCTTTAAGGAACCAGGTACATAAAATATATATATATATATATTTTTCCAATGTATTTAACGAGCTCCTTTTTGGGAGCATCAATATCTAATACCGGAGAATTCACATAATAATAATGGCAAGCTCCACCAAAAAGAAGCCACTGTCACACACAAAGAAATTACATATTTGAAGGCGTTTCGTCCGATTTGACGGGGTGGACTCATCAGTAAGGATCCGGTCGAACTTTCCTGAGACGACAAAGGTCAAGATCTTCTAGCGTATATTAATAGAACAGAGAGTAGCGGAATTCTTTCGAGAAAGAATAACCGCGCACCCTCTGTCGGTATGCGAATACAACGACCACACTTCGCTATTTTTTTTTTCTTTTCTTTTCCGATCATGAGTTCCTTAGTAATGTTCTTTTAAACGGAATATGTTTAATTTAAAGATTTTTATATCGTATTTTTGACGTTAAATTTTTAAATTTAGCACCATTTAACCGGATATTCCTGTGCGCCAATCAATCAACATCCTGACATTCTTTTTTTAAGAGAAGGTAACTTGAGTGTGTAATCCCTTTATATAAAAAAAATACGTTGACCTACTAGTATGATCACCATGAACAAATTATTCAGTGGCGCTTTGCAGTAGACATTAAAAAATTAAATAAATGTTTGTTTATGGTTTTATGTAAGTAAGCAAGTTGCGTTTTAACACACCTGCCTACTTATTTTATCTTTTCTACATTACTTTTAGTTTACCAAAAATGTAAATTATTTACATTCTCACTTTGTTTATCCAATGCATTACTGTTAAAATTTGGCATAGTGCCTAGATTTTGTTAATTGCTTTTAAAGGCAAATAACTTGCAAGTTTTCTAGCCGTGTGCTGCAAAGTTCAGCACAAACATCCTCCTTTGTCAAGTACATTAAGCTTTTTTAATTATTCCTTTCCTTAATTTTTAATGCATAAAAGCCCCAACGTTTTAAATGAAGAAGCACTTTGGTATTCAAGAAATCTCTTTGCTATGCAAATCAAAGATTTTCATAAGGCGAATGAAAAAACAGGCGGTACATCATATGAGTGTGAAAAAATAAAGGGAAAGTAGGAGGGATAAAAAGGTGAAGGGCAGAAAAGAGTATAAAAAAAGTGAATTTCCTGAGAGAGGAGAAAAAAGTGGAGCAGGCGACACCGAGTGGACCCGCGAGTCGTAAAACGAAACTAAAACTGGGGTCGAACTTGTGCCGCTATGACTTTTTCGTGTTGCGTACGCAATTTCCTTTTTGCGCCCGTCTCGAACTCCCACAACACTTATGCTAATAAGTAGATCTCCTTTTTAAGGCATCTCCAAATTTTGTTTTTTACGATACAGCCGCAACGTTAGCTCGTAAAATAAAAATTAAAAATTTGACATACATAAAACTACGCATATATACTGCCACTCAATTTTCATTTTGAAGCGCGAAGTTTCTTTTATTGCTTTAACGTTACAATAATATTAACAACAATCATGCACTTTCGAAACTATATAATATTTCGGTAATAATTATAATAACTTTTTTTTATGAATTCATCACTTGGTCAATAAGTCAATCCTCTACAGTTGAAGTGAAATTGCACTATAGCTAGTTCTAGTGGTTTAACATGTTTTAACTTTCAAATGTAAAAAATACAATTTTTTTGCATTATTTTTAATAGTATTAATATTTTATAATTTAATAGTCAAGATTAATAATTAATTAATATTACTTAGTTTTTATTTTTACCCTAACGATTATTATTAGTATTCTTAAGATTTTGTATTCAGCACTATTTTTTGTTTGTTCTATTAAAGTAAGTGTAGCCTATGGTATCTAAATTTTATTCGGAAATATTTCTTATTGTATTAAACTTTCAGTTTAAGAATTACTTGCAGGAATACAAAGGAGTAAATTATTTATAAAAGTGTAGAATACAATTTAAATATTTAAATACTTGTGTAAAATACGTTTATATATGGCTTTGACGCCTGTACACGGAATTTCAAATGTGATCTAAATAATAAATGAGGAATAACGCAATACTGTAGGCCGTGACACGAAGGTAAGACACGTTAGTGTTAAATAAAGCGAAAAATATAAAACGTCGATTGAAAAGAAAGATCTAAAATACAGCAGGGTGTCGGGAGAGCTGGCGCAAATCAAAATTATTCATAGGGCCAAGTTGTAATAGAGAAAGGTGCGAAGGAAGCCCGCAGTAATTCAATACTCCGTGAATATCACATGTGCCGAAATACGGGCGTAGGGCGCTCGCGAGTGAAGAGGAAAAAAGTCAAAAATAATACGATTCGGTGCTGCTCGCTTCTTGCTTTACTTCCTACTAAAAAATTCAATCTTCCAAAAGTTTATGTTTTATATACGCATGTAGAGGCTCGACGGTACGGGAGAGACGCGGCGAGCGAAGGAGGTGAGCTCGGCGTATAAGAATATTAGAAGCGGACGCGTTTTATTGGCAATTTTATGGCCTGAAACGGCCGGCCTACTCCCGCGCCTTCTAAAATCACATTCTTTTAAGCGGTTTCTTTCCAAAGGAACGTTTTCATCGATTCCTATAAAAGTATTAATTTTTTCCTCTGTTTTTTTTTTTATACGACTCACAGTGTAATAAATAACCTATTCGGCATCTTTATATCCTTGTGTAACTCGTTAGAATTCCGAATGAAACTTCCGTGCATATAACGGCGCAGGAGCCAGTGATGTAGTTAGCTAAATTTTTCTTTGTACACCAAACATAAAATTTAAGAGCCTAAAATAATTCGATTAAGATATTTAATTCTGTGTATTTTATAAGCTTTTATTCGGCAGTACGCTATACCAATGCAACACCTGTGCTTTGAGATCCAACCCAAAAAGAAAATTAAGAAGAATATTATTATTCAATAGTCAAAAAATGTATTATCATTAATAGTGATATTAATGATGTATGTATTGCAATGCAGTTCATATCTTTTATATATAAATTTAAAGATTTTTATTTATTCACATTACTTGGTTTATTTAAAAATTTGAAAACAAATCATTTTTAAGACATTAAAAAAGAATTTAATTTTGAGTAATGAGACAATATGGTTTAAATAAGGCAAGAGTTAGGTCGCAATAGACTTTAGAATGACAGCGAATCTATACTCATTTACTATTATTAAAATCAAATAGACTAGTATTAAAACATTATTATTATAAGATTCTAGATTTCAATACAAAGATTTAAAATATATTTACATTAAATTCTTGTATTGTTCACGTTATTGTTTATACCTATTTATCTCATTACTAATTATTAAATTATTTCATTCTCAATAAATGAACATTCTTCATTTTACTCAAGCAAGTAATCCGTCATACATTCACATCATTTACAGATTGAGAAAATGTTATCAAATCGCAAGTTTTATTATACTGATAATTTGCTGATTACTTTTTTAAACTATATACTTTTAAGAAAAGACAATAAAAAAATTTACTACTTATTCTCATTACAAATTATTGAGAACAATTATTTTTCATCATTTTTATATTTGATCTTAGGCTGCTCTGAAGATAAGGAAGCGACCTGTAAAAACGTATGCACACTCCAAGGAAATACATGTTCTGGCTGCTACTTTATTATCAAGTATCTTTCAATAAGAGTCTTATATTTTATTCAAAAAATCAAATATCTTCGAATTCCTTTCCATTTTTTAAACTAATATAAAAATAATAATTAAGTTTGTTAATATCACTCTTTTACTGTAAGTTAAAAAAGTATGTTTTTGAAAGCAAAATAAGAATACAAAATTAATAAGAATAATACCACAGGATGGGTAGAAAATCATCAGGTAGGCAGAGTAAATAATAGTTCGGTAATTGAAATATACGAAAAATTTATTTACATAGAAACATTAATATATAATACGTATTCAATATAGTATTTCAACTGATGCGCTTATTGTTTTTAGCCTTGCTTAATATTTCCAGGCAACGGATCAGATGCTGCAAAATTATTTTTGCAAAATCCAACACTTTTACTCGCTCGAAGCGAAAAACGGTGCGGTATAATTTATAAACAATATCAACGCATATAATGACACTGATGCATTGTTACATTGCATGAATATGAAACGCTTAAATAAACTTTAGAAAAGATTTAAGAAATTAATATACTTTTCAATTTCAATTCTTCCACATTAGTTTCATCACTCTCGCAAGCTCTCGCGTCCATAAATAGTAGTTTTTTTTATATTAATCAATCACGATGATTCTATCTTAATTTCATTTCGTAGTACCATTCATTACAATATTTACAAAAAACGTACAACTTAAAGAATTAAATTCGAGACTATTGTTATGCGACCATAAGAAAAATATGTTTTCGCTTCGTATCGAGCCTAACAAAGTTTTTTGCTCACTTGTATACTTGATGCGTTCCATTAGAATTTTTAGACTGCCAATTGCACTAAATTCGTCAAATTTTATTAAATTTCTCTAAAATTTATTTACTCAATTATTTCATTTCTTCTAATTAAGATTTGCAAACTCGTGCAAATTATAAAACAATGGCAGTTCTATTTTAATTTTTTCCTATATTACACTTTTTTTTTGCTCTTGGAACAAAAAGAAAAACGCATTTTGCAAGCTCATCTTTGTAATCCGATTTATTTCGATTCATTATTATTTTATTTAAGCGCACAAATGTGTGCCTGTTTCACAGTAAATATCCTAGCGAAACAGGTTCGTTACACGAACATGTGGTCGTCCTTCCCGACTAACTTTCTTCCGCTTTTTTTTGACACATTTTCTTATTTTTCTATATGAATGACAATAATTTGCATTATCGCAATAGTAGAAAAAATCGCCTCTAAAAATTTGTGCCAAGGCAAAGTACATCAGCCGTACGAAACGTTTTGATCGTAACCATACGAAAAGCTTCCATGGAAGGATCTTCCGACTATTAAAAATTTCATTTGATTATCGACTATATAATTCGTCTACAAAGTATTAATCGTTACAATGATAAAAACGAAAGATTAAAAGAAATGGCATTAACGAGATCGCAGTTATCGGCAGTACCGCGCTCGGGTTTTACTAAACCCTCGCCCTGGGTATTGTCGTAAGAACATAAAAAAAAAATCACACGGTGAGTCCACAGAAGTTTTTTTAGTACTTCGGTAAAATGTTATAAACTGCATACGGTCGCGCATTTAAAGTTTTTTCTTTAACTTCCTTTCATCGTCCGAGTCGAGATATGACGAAGCAAGTTAACTAATTGTGGTTCCTCTGCTAAACAAAGCTTCCTAAGTGAATAAGCCTTCTGAATAACTATATGCTTTCGTCTTTCAGTCCGACGCTACATACCGAAAGTCAGGCAAAATAATATTGAGATATATTGAGATGCGCAACGGCGAATAACTGTTGGTATCTCTCATTGCGCGCGCTTACACAGATCGTATAATATATACACCTAGTACAAAGTCGCCACGTGTAAATGTATATAAAGCACCTTTATTACAAAAGAGAAATAGCATACGCTTCGTATGTAATAAAAACGTCGTCGATCGGCATATCAGATCCCGCGCCACAGCGACGTAAAAAGAGCCACTGTGGCCAAGGGAGCTTGTGTATACGAGTCGAAAGGTGAAAAAGTCACATAGAAAAGGGGGGCCTCGGGTACAAAAAGGTAGATCTCGAAAACGCTGAGTAAAAGTCGCCGTCGAAAAGAGGGGATGGTAGGTCGGGGGCTCGCGTAAAAAAAGTCTCTGTGCGCGTCCAAGGCTCAGTCCTTCCACCAGCGGCAGAAGCAGCAGCGCCAGCAGCTCTCGGTGTAGGCTCGCTCGCTCGCCTGCTGAGGTCAGTGCATCGCCCTCGTGGTCAGCTGCGTCGTCTCGGCGCGCTTCGGCGGTGGCGGGGGCGGGCGTCGCTTGCTCGCGATCGCCGTCGCAATGACGCTGCGATCCTCGTCGGCGAAGTGGACGCCGGCCTGCCGGGCGGGGCTGCTGGCGTACTCGACGGGTCCGGCCGCGTCCGTCGTGTAGACGTTCTCGTAGAGGTTGTCGCAGCCATAGTGCTCCTGCACCCAGTTAGAGACGTTGGTCTCGCGGTAGTCGGCGACGGCGGGTGGCGGGTCGCGGAAGCCCAGCACCTCGTGCGGCGTCGTTGTCGAGTCGAGCTTGCACTTCTGGGCCACCTGCCACTTCTTGCGCATCACCCGCTGGAGGTCCTTGAGGAAGTCGCCGGGTGGCGCCTGATCCGAGGCGGCCAGTTTCTTCGGCGAGGTGAGCCTGGTACTGTCGGAACGTCGCGGGGGCATGGGCTTGCGCTGGGGCAGGGCGGGGCTGCCGGGCTCCTGCTGCGCCGGCAGGTTGAACGAGATCTTCTTGCCGGTGCCGGTCTTCGAGGATTTGGGGGACATGGCTGGCTCCTGGATGGTCACGCGTCGCTGCGGCTGCGGGCTCGAGGCAGCCTTTAGCTCGGCGAGGTAAGGCGGCGTGGCGTAGTGACTGGAGGCTTGCTTCAGGGCGCTTCGGCGCACCGTGTCCATGTTGGGATTGGCCTTGATGGCGGCGGTGCCGTTGGACTGGCCGGTGTAGATGGGCTCCGAGTACAGTTTCGAATTCTGTCGGACGAGCGCAGGTTGACTGGCAGGACTGCCCATCTGCGAACCGTAGGCGGGAGGAGGGACGAAAGGAGGGGGCTGGGCGCCGATGAAGCTGGGCGAGCTGGGGCTGTACGTCGGTGTGCTGGCATTCGAGCCGGGGTACGAGTTGTGAGGCGAAGAATTTTGCGCGTGGCCCATGCCGTTGTTCAGACTGGCGTAGATTTGCAAGTTGTTAGCGGTGAGGGGCGCGCGCTGGTTCATACCGTGCGTGGGCGTGCTTTCGGGCGAAAGGGAATTGCTGGGGGTGCTGGAGGAGGACTGTTTGGGTTTGGCACGGCGGATGGTACCCGTTTCTCCGACCAGGGGACTCGGCGGCGGAGGTAGCGAGGCGAGGCTGAGAGACGATCCGCTGAGGTCGGGCGCATCGCAGATTGGCAGCTCGCCCGGGGCAGGAGGTGGCGGCAACGAGTCCAGAGACAGATTTGATCTGAACATCTCCGGAGGTGGCGGCGGCAGCGGTTCACTGTCCGATTCGATTTCTTCATTGAGGCGCGACGGCGATGGTGGCGGTGGCGGTAGAGAAGTTATCGAGTCCATCTAAAAATGAAAATAAACATGATACCCTCGTGTAAACACAGTTACAACAATAAGGTGGCTCTACAGTATATACATATAAGTGAGGAATCGTTCGAAGGCGATTCACATTGCAAGTTGTTACTAATAGAACTAAAAAGTACAGTCGAAGAGGTTGAATGTCGGAGCAACTAACCATGCAAGGCTGTATTGGACTTGTCGGTGATTTCAAATCCTGATTTTCATTTCGACTGTAATTCATTGGACTGGCTCGTTCTCTAACTGGGGTTCCAGGAGGGACAGGGCTAACCGGTGTCGCATTCCCAGATCTATGGTGTCTCTTGAGGGTACCAGAACCATCGGAATCCGTACCGCTTCTCCTGCGACTGTGTCGACGTGTCAGAGTACCCGAGCCCGAGCTCGTTGGCGAAGGGCAGTCCGGTTCGTCGCGTACCGTTTCACCGACCTCCTTGAGTTGTCGCGTGATCGACGTCAATGGCAGCTTCGGATTCATGGACGGTTTCCTCTTTATCGTGCCAGTAGGAAATTCTCCGCATTCGAAAGCCACCTAATAAAACACATTTCATTAATATTACATCGTATCAATGTCAGTTTTGAAGTAAATTAATTTTTTTAACAGAATTTTTTTACTATATTCAATGTTACAATATACCAATCTATTTAAATATTGTAACTGGAAATTTATTTTAAATTATTTCATGAAGCATTTGACGTAATGTTTGCTTTCCATGCATTGAATAAAACATTTTACGTATACGAATTTTAAAAAAGAAACAATATAGCTGGTAAAAAAGCAATATTACATTTCCTTGATACAAATAGTTTAACATACATCAAGCAGAAGTGTGTCTAACTTCCGGATCACCGATTCGGATGACACTTGGAAAATTGTTTGAAAAACAAACCATTCGCATTTTAATCTATGAAGATATTTATTTCTCAAATGTTGTCTACATCGGTAATCCGGGAGTGTGTCACTCTCCTGGTAAAAAAGTATGAACAAATATAAATAGAAGCGTTGATGTTAATAACGTTAAATAAATGAATGTACCTCGCAGCTACTGGGCGCGCCGTCCGACAGGCAACCGCTGGAGCTCGAGCTGCTGGCGCGACTAAGCCTGCCGTCGCTATTGTAGCTCTGACGCTGCTCCACGCCGCCGTAGCTTTGACGCTGCATGATCGTCTCATAGTGCCTGCCGTTGGTGGCGGACGGTGCCGTCTGCAGCTCGCCATTGTGCCTGACGTTCTCGTTGAACTGCCTGGCGTTGTCGTTGGCCGTGTTGTACTGGCCCTGGCTCACCGGGGTCGTCGCGATCGAGCTGACCGAGCAGGAGCGCGCGTGCGCCAGCATGTCCAGGTCCTCCTGGGCGAGCTCGTCCACTAGCGTTCGGTAGTTCTCCATGAGCTTGCCACCGTACTTGGCTACGCGGATGCCCGTCATCCAGCGCTCGAGCGAGGCGCTGTCCTCGGCGCACAGAAACTTTATGTACTTGGTGGATTTGGCCTGCTGTAGCCGCGGGTGCTTTATAGCGAAGGAGAAGTCGCTCGGCGCCTTGTACTTCTTCTTCCAGCCGATGCCATAGTACACTTGGTTCACGTCGAACGTCGCCAGGCACACGAGGTCCCGCGCGGTGCGGGCCTTCTCTTTCGGCCAGTAGTACAAGCCGGACGCTCGCAGAATGAAGTGATACCGCTTCCAGCCCTTTTTACTATCGGATTTCAAGTACAACGGACCCTCGACCTAAAAAAACATTTACTTATAACAATACTGTCACATCGGATGACTAACTTTTTCAAATAATTTTAATAATAAACGGAGAGAACTTTTTCATCTCCGGCATTTATTAAATTGAAAAATATTTATCAATTACTCTTTGACATTCTCTTAGATAGAAATAATGAAATCTCGATCAAAACGATGTTCATTTTTCTTGCTCATTACGAAAATAAATTTTTTCGTGCAATTTTTAGAACGAAATTTTTGTTGATGAACGAAAATTGTAGGTACGCAAAAATTCCATATAACAAGTATTACTTATCTTGTTGAGAAGTACAATAAATATTTATCAATGTTTGGAATAAACAATACCTCTGGAACCCCTGCGTTGCTGCTCGAAAAGAATTCTTCCAGTAGAATGTTGCGCGAGTGATCGTCATACTCTCCGTTGCCGCGATCAGATGGTCCCAGGAGAAATCTCTCAGGTGTAAGAAACAGTTGCGTCTTATCCGGCCTCTCCACGAACAACAATTTATTTTTCGAGTCGCGGGTCCACAGCAGCAGGTTTTCCACGAGGAGCTCGTGATCTTCGTAGACCCTTTCTGTCAAGCGAAACATAAATTATGTAGTTTTCGAATTTATCAAAGAATTTTAAAAAAGAATTATAAATTGAAAGTAATGGATATTATTTTTAGAGAAGATGAATCATACAAAGTAAATGAACCAAAAACACAAAAAACGCGGAAAAATGGAAAATGTTTTGTAACTGTTTTTTAAGTCTTATAAGTACGTTAAAAAAATATTAAATTTTACGGCTAAAAATCTTACCCATGAATAAGTCGGGTAGATGCTCGACGACGGCCCATTTCGGATCCATCGATACGTGATTTTTATCGGCAAGTAATCTGCAGACGTGGGCCACGCTCATGTTCTCATCAACGAGGAGACTCTTGCCGCTACCATCGAGTGTGAAAACTTTAATGAAGAGCTTCTGAACGCTGGCTTCCCGCATCTTTTCCAAGGCGAGTCGTATTTTTTCCGCCTTCGCCCGACTTGCAGCATCTATTAATTTTATATTATGAATTATTTGTCAACTGCGAAAATTTCATCAAGAGATACATAAATATTCAAGTTTTCACCACACGCTCGCCGAAAGTCCAATTTCCCTCCCGGCGCCCCATCGGGAGTTTGTACTTTCGGTTCGCTGTTGGTGAAAAATAGTATACAGGGCTAGGTACGTAATATACTATTAATAAAGTGATTGAAATAAAGTGATTTTAATGCTGAATTTTTTTACTGCAAATAATTGATCGGTCGTATTCCTAAAGAATATATTATATTTTTGAACTTTTTAAATTAAATTACCTCATAACTGAAGTTTCTAAATAATCAGAAAACTGTTGACTCATCATACTTAATAAGATCAAAAGTTCGACCAACAAAGGGTTAATTAAAAGTATGAAATTTATGGCCCATTTAATTTAGTCGATGAAGCATTGAAAAGTAAATATTTTCGTAAGAATATAAGTTGAGCAGACAATATTTACATGGTTTAGAGCGTCATTAGAAAAAAAAAGCCCAACATTTTTTCGTATAATAATGCTTTTAACGGAGAGAATGAGAGGCAAGGTATTTGCAGTGGGCAGCGACTGGGCGGCTTATCGCAAATGCTCGGCAAGGTAAATATACACACCCATAAGTTGGTGGGGTTGCTGCTGGGGGGCCGTGTGAATAGCGGTTTGGGGTGGCTTGTGGCCCGAACCGCTGCTGCTCGCCGAACTCTCGCTCGACAGCATCGAAACTGTGTCGGAAAAGGCACTATCGTTGTCCGGACTGTCCGTGCGCAATCCTGTAATGAAAATACCATTTAATTACCTTTTTATTTTTAAAATCAACATGCAAATTTAACGTGAATAAAAGGACTGCAATTGACTCAAGTTTCAAGAGTTTCAATTCAACTCAATAGACTACTGAAAATCTTTCTCCCAAAAGTAAAATAAGTGAAATTTTTACTAATAGAAGATAAGAATAAGAAAATTTTGGAAGTGACTCTATTTCTCAAATATAAATAAATGAATTTTTCGATTTTAGTTTCAAATACACTGTTTCACTTATTCAAAAACTAATATTATTACAAGCGTTGTTTTCAAAGCAAGGTAAATGGATAAAAGATTACCTTAACTCATTATTTGCCAAGATTATAAGTATATTTTATTAGTTTTTAGAAATTCTAAGTTTGAATTAAGATTTACCTTCATTTTTGCCGATATCCGTGCTATCTCCTGAAGTAATCCTGCCATTTGTTCCTCTGTTCTGCCTTTGATTATCAGAATTTGGGGTAGCTGCAATGTCATTTTCGCACCTCTGTTCCAAGGCGCACAGTTCTCCGAGAATCGCATCCAAATCAACATCTTGAGAATCTGTAACAAAAAATGATGCTCATTAATTATACTATTCACATACCTTCACTTTTCAGTATATATACTCTTTTTAAATTTTAATGCGCAGTAATTTTTCATGATTATTATTTCAGATAATGTTTCTTTTTAATGAAAAGTACAAAAGAGACCGCCTCGTCATTCATCAAATGAAATAAAAAATCGAAGGATACTTCTCACGGACTACAGGTACATATGAAAAAGAGCATAGGTACATTTCATTTCAATCACCAACCGAAAAATGCTGCCAGTCTAAAAATTGCGTGTCAAAGGTGAAATTTAACGAGGGGTGTGCCTGTTTGTATGCTTCAAACACAACCAAAGGCTTGCCGAGGGGAGAGAAAGCAATTCTTTTTTTAATATCGTTTAAATCAGATTTTATTAAAACAAATTCTGTCGGCAAAATTAAATACGGTTCATTTAGCTAAGGTCATAAATTCTTTGACTAACAAAAGAATAAATGACTATTTGGAAGAATTTTCATTTTCGCAACTTTAAAGAAATAAAAACTGAATGTAGACAGAAACTATAGAGAATAAAAACATGTCAAAATGTTGAAAAACTGCGTTGTCTACTAAAATTAATGATCAATTCCAGTAGGTTAATATCTCAAGGCAGAATCATCCACTTAGCCTAATTAAAAAATAAACAAGGAAGTAAAAAAAGCGTCAAGCGAATACGTAAGTATGACAGTCGAAGAATCTAACATCCTCGTCGAGTGGCACACGGTAAGGAGAAGTCGTAAATAAAAGCAGGCGTCGTGCGTTACCCGAACCACTCGCGTGGCTTCGTTAGTATAATCAAGGAAATTAGCTACGAGCGCCGGCTGATTTCCGATATTCCAATTTGCGGTCTGCGCGCGATTCGCTGGGGACGCGGATGGGAAGTGTCTTCGGAAACGCTAGCCGGTAATTAAATTGGATTGGCGGTGGGCGCATTCGACGCAAGCGAAACCGAACCCTCGCCAATATTGCCGGATGAGTCTGATTGCGTTCGGATATTGCGTTTTTTTTTTTCATGATTTACGCCGCCTTTTTTCTTTCATGCCATTATTAAAAAACATTTTTCCATTAACTCGAAAGCTTTGTTTTTATTTTTTACAGTTTTTCGTGCGAGCAGAGGAAAAAAATTACACTGTACGGAGGCATCATTGTTCAGATAGTAATGATATAGGTGGTGCGTCAGTCATCCAAAGAAATGGTGTCTTCCGCTGTTCTCGTACACTACTTTGAGAAAATACAGGGTGATGCGAAATTAGCGACAATTTTCAAATCAACGCCCGAGCATTATGGCGCGATTGCACACGAAACGGAATTTTTAATCCATTCGACATTGACACCAAATGAAATTATCCACTCAATATGTCATTATACGAGGATGTGCGTGCAAGAGCTTGGCACGTTAGCGGTTCATCATTTGGAAAAGCGTGCACGCGATGTTTTAGTTTCGCCTGCGTTACGTGGGATGACAATTTAATCTCCAGGACACCGCGACACAACTAATTAGGTTAATAATAAAAACGCTCTGAATTCCAATTCGCATAGGTACGTTATTTTCCGAAATGTGAAAACGGACAGGTACATTTATCATAATATAAGTAGCGTAACTACAACTAAAGAGAATATTAAGGATGCATCTTATTTAGTGTCTTCTCAGTAGATAAGAAAATATTTTTGAATTTCTTATATTTATATTTTTACCATCTGAATATAAATTTGCCATAATTGACTGTCTTTGTTTATTAACAAATTTCAACGAGTCGATTATTTTATTCAATTAATTTTTGACAAATAGATAAATTGACAAATAACATAAAAAATGAAATGACTTAACCGAGAGCACAACTGGTTCTGCCAGGCGTTTCAAAAACTTGTTCCCGCACTGGCCATTTGAACTAGTGAGAATCGACTGCAGGCGAAGCAGTGCCAGCTCCCCCAGCAGTAATCCTGGACGTAAACAAAAGTCACTCGCCACACCAGCCAGCGACTACTTCCAGGCGCTCAAAAAAGTCAGTGGATTAAATCGAGCCGGTGGAGCAGCCAAGGGTTTCGAAGCCCCGAACAAGGGAATTACACAGAAAGAGAAGACAATGAAATTCGGAGAGTTGGGAAATTTAAGCTCGAAATTATTAATTTCCCAGGAGGAACAGAGCATGGGGTAGCGGCTCTCTGGCGCGTCGTCGACGGCGAAATCGCATTTTCCGACTCTTGTCCGGAGCTTGCAGAAATGGGAGCGATGACGAGGCCCGGCTGGAATGCGAGAGATAACTCGGCGGAATTATCCCCGCGCGTAGGTCGGCAGTAACGAGCGAGCTCGCCTTAAAAACTAATGACGAGCGCGGCCGATCGCCGCCGCCGCGCCGAACGCTGCTGCTTTTCCCACTTAATTGCGAGCGCGCGGTATTTGCCTGGAACTCACCGGAAGCCGCCGGATTTCTTTTTTTTTCCTCACAATCCGATCGGCTCAGCGCTTTTCAGAAGCGAGCGAGAAACTACTTTTTTTCAATAAAAAAAAAAAAACGCATTTACTTGCTAAACGCGTACTATTATATACAGCGTGCGAGTTTCACGAAGGAGTCTACGGGGCCATTAGGCTTGCGATGATTACTTCGCTCTTTTTGCGCGATTGCACACTGACGCTTGCATGAAGTTTGCATTATACCAATAAAATTAGAGGCGTTTGGATTATTGTATACTGTTTGAATTATATTTATTTACTTAACATAATAATTGTACGTTCTTATATTTAATCGGCTAATGAGAAAACATTGATTTTATTTGTTGAAAAACAAGATCCATTCATTCAATGATATACATTAACTGCACACATAAAAAATATAACTGAAATATATTTTTAACTTCTATACTTTAAGTTTTCTAATATTTTTCTAATTATGTCATAAAATTCTTAATATTTCATTATAGCTGCGATATAATGATAAAAACACAACTGTCGTAATTCAGTGTATAGCCTGCGCTGTGATAATAAAAATTCATTGCAAAACAGTTTTCCGGCGGGCACGTGAGCTTCGACATGTAGCGGTCGAGGTCCTCCGAGCGCGAGATGTTATTTCCACGGCATTACGCTGTTCTCGTCGTTTTTTTGTCCGCGTACGACGTCGAGGAGAGGAAGAAAGCGCGAGCACGTTTGTCGTCCTCGGATCGAGTTTCCAAACTCGCTGACCTCGCGCTTCTCCTCGCCAAAAACGTAGTCCGCGCCGGCATGGACTGTCCCCTGCATCAACGCAATTTTATTTGCCTCGTTGAGGCTCTCCACCCTCTTCTTTGCAACTGTTTAGAATGGAACGTGCCGGAACAGCTTTGTGTTCGTTTAATTTAATAAAAACTATATTTTTTCCGAGCGTTCGCGGCATTGGCAGCTTTGCAAGCACAACGATATAGCGAAAGCCAACGGGTTTCAATTTACCGGTAAAGGCGTTTTCGAACTGCCGCAAAGACTAGCATGTTTCACAGGGAATCGCAATAGAAAAAAGCACATATCGCAGATTCACCGAAAAAATATATGTACATCATTCTGCTTTACTTGCATTTGCATTCTGCTTGACATTACTGTGGTACTTTGATTAATAAAAGTAATAAATAAAATAAGTCTATACTTTCTGTGTTTGTGATTAAAAAATATTCATTAAAGAATCATTTAAAACTCTAATCTGTCTTAGTGTTAAATTTACCGTAAGAGACTTATCGGAAAAGCTCAGCGACTTCCGCAATACAACGCGGAAGCGTCCGAATAGATAAAAAAGAAGCTTCTCCTTTAATTTGTATTCTCAGCATAGGGCAGCAAAGAAAATGTCCCGTCTTGAAAAAAGGCTATTCCGCGAGCACGACACCTTTTCACAAACGAACAGTGCACAAGCGCAGCACGCACAAGCGGCACGTACGTCCTGCAAAGAGGAGTAAGAGGAGAAGGTCCAAATTAGAGACGCGGGACACGTGACGGGAATCACCATTATTCCCGATGAATGAACGTATACCCGGCGGGTAATTAATAATCGTCGAAGGCTTGCACTCCTTTCAAAGCGAAGATGCGCGTCCACGCATTTTTGGAAGAAAACGGTGAATGAAACGTTCATGCGTTTCGTGGAAATTTTTCTTGCTTCACGATTTTTATTATCTATCTGACTCGCGAGTGCGCGCTTTTCGACGCGAACTTTTTTGCGGCTGTACAAGTTTCTCGCTTCCTAGAATTGACCGGCATTAGCGGTAAAATAACAGGACTATTGTATTAAAGAACAGTGCACTGCTTCATTTCCTTGATGATAAGAAGACAGATATTGTTTTGTTTAAATACAGTATCTTGATAGAAGAGCCAGCACAATATCGTGAGTCGCTCTTCTGGAAATAATTAGTTCAGTGAATGAATCACCTTCCTTTGACTTACTGCTGAGATTTTTAAATGTCGAGTAAATCACAGCTGTATTTCTTTTTTCGAGTAAACAAAAATTAAAAGAATAGACTTTGATCTTTTTTGGAGCAAAAAATCAAGTTGGACCGCAAATTGGCCGTCTACGCAAAAAAAAAGCAGCGATATTATTTCTACCAAGGTAATTCTACCGGAAATCGTCTATAGTTTTCTCCCAGCATGAAACACTTTTTTGCTGTTCCGATGATCATTTGATAAACAGAAAATATCCAAAACAGCCTTTTCAGATGAAAGAAAACTAGAGCAAATAAAATTTTAAAAGATGATTTGCATAAATCGTAAACAAGTTAGTCATTTTTATGAAACACTCTAGTGAATGTACCTTGAACAATGAAGTAACCAAGTATACTGTTGGTACTGCCAAAGTCTCCAAACATATCTGGTCGAACAGTCATTATCAAGCGTCATATGTTTGTTGAGCTCGGTTTGAACAGCTGATTATTTAACGATACTTGACAACTTTATTTGCCCCCCGATCGAACATCACACTTGAATAGTAAAGAGCCACAAAGCTCGGCGTGGAAAATAAACACCGGTAAAATTAAACCACAAAGAAGAAACGAACATATCGCACACATTCACTGATCACATTTTGCACTGTCTTTGCAGCATCACCACTCTGAAGATATTCTTGCCTCCAGACTCAATCGAACGAATAGGAATGCACGAAATTATTTCAAAACAATAGGCGCAAAGCAAACCCGATGAGGAAAGCAGACGAGGCACAGCCGCGAGTGCGGGCACGATGAAGAATGTAAAAGGTGGCGATTATTTTCAATGAACCGCGAGGCATACGAGAGCAAGAGTCTTGAACTCGATGTGCGGCAGCGCTCGACTAAGGACGACTAAAGACCATAGCTAAGTGGTCGAACGTCGGCGTCGAGCCGCCGGTTTCCTCCACCACGTCGCCGGCGGCCTCACCACACCTCCACGGCGCTCGCGCGCGTACGTACACACACTCGTCTTACACAGAGAGCTGCGGGAGCCGCTCGATCGTGCGTGTCAGGAGCCGGCGCGCACACTCGCGTGAGCAACTATAACCCAACACTCCGGCGGACGTGCTGACTAAGTGCGTCACGAGGCTCGGCCCCCGGTGTAAGTTACAAAACCGCGAGCGCACTTTTTTTCGCTAGAGCGAAAAGGATATTGCGCGCGCCGGGGCTCGACTGCTCGAGCGAGAAACGAGAGGGAAAGGGAGGAGGAGGAGGAGGAGGGTGCGAGCGAATCGTAAAGCCGCCGACGGCGAATCGGCAATTATCAGAGGCGCGAATTCTTCGCTTTATGACCTATTATTTTGCCGCTTCTTTCCCCGAGCTCCGGCCAGACGCATAAATTACATTGATAAGTTTTTTTATCGGCCGGGTTTACGCGCAATTCCGCGCCCGACGCCTCCAAAAGTGATTTACGACAGGTAGGCTTTGCTGCTCGCAGCTGATAAACATTTGACAGCGACGAGAGCTGCTTTTTTCTGACTTTTGTTCGAGTTTTGTCTATGCAAACCGCTCGATCGTTGACGGGACGGTTAAGCAGCGTGAAACATTGAGAAAGTAAGCGCTTCATTTTTCAAGGACTTACTGTAAAGGAGAGTAGACTTATATTGAACAATTTAGAATCATCGCACTGGTTATTCGGTACATTATCACGTGCTGCCTACTGCACATTTTACGACTTTCAAAATTACTTTCCCTCGGCGCATAAAAATGTAACGATATTATTTACTTATAATATATTGAAGATTCTGTATCAAATTTACAACCTCGATCAAATGTTATTCAATTTACGTTTTACTTTTGGTTAGCAGTAATACCTACGATACGCTAGTCCTATGGGAGTAGATTATCAATTTTACTGACACCGTAATTTTCCTTATTATTTCGAAATAAAATTACTTTTTCAAAAAAATTTATTGTGGCACCCTTTATAAGAATTTTCCGAATATATGATTTCAATTCAATATTAAAGAAATATATAGTTTTCTATTTTAAAAAAACAAACAATTTTTGTAATAATTACACTTTTTAACGTATTGAAAATGCTTTAGCCAAACAAAATTTACAATTGAAATAAAACAATTCTTAAGTATTTTACTATACATTTATTCATATACTATAACAAAAATATCTATACTGTAAGTTAGATCTCTAACTGCGCGATCGTAATTTTAAATACTAATTAATCGATAAAAATCAATTTAAAAATCACTTCCCGAATTGTCATGTTAAAAAAAAATGAGCTCTTAAACGACGAAAAAATCAGTGTACATAATCGTTGAGGCGACAAAGATAGCACTGTGCAAGCGCTTAGTGGCGCGGCGCAATTCTCACGGTCAGCGATTGTTACAGTGCAATCGGCGACGATGTCAGAGGTGGCTCCCAAAGGTTCGTTAACCCGCCGGCGTGTCGTGAGCTAATTCGATTGAGTAGAGTCGATGCACGTAATAAATATCGGCGCATTGCGATCATCGCTCGCTGCTCACGGTAGCAGCGGCGCGAGCGTCTCGGATGATCTCCGGCTGCCGATCGACACGTTCCGGTAATCGCTCGATTGATCTCCCGGCTGGCCGACGCAATTTCCTCTTGCGCGCTCCGAGCGCCCAGCTGAGTTCGAGCTCCTCTTGTCGAGTGACTCTTGGCTTTTATGCATGTAGCTTCAGAAGCCAAGTGCTTTACTTTCCTGCACCTTCTCACGATTTGTCCTCTCGTTATTTCTCTGCCTGGCTGCCACTCTCCTTGTATCTCTTCCGGCGTGTATTTTACCATCTCATTAAATAAGGTACCTGAGCCTAATATGCCTACCCTAAGCGGAAACGGCCATAATTTTTGAACGGAGAAGAATTTTTTA
>JAWWEN010000003.1:529280-546871 GCA_035582955.1 Sycophila texana
AAAACGCCAGTTTATCGCAAGCAAATTGAGGTTAGCGTGCGGTAAACGGGCGTTTTCCGCACGGCGTGCTATAAAGTTTTATTATTTAGAAATATAAGAGTTTGTATATTTTGTAAAGTGCTAAATTCAATGTAAAAAAATACGTGCTCCTAAATTTCTACTACCTTAACGTGAAACTTCTAAGAAGAAGCAATGGTTTTTAATTAAAAGAAAAAAAACTTTTTAAATTGCTTCACTGCAGATTTAAGATTTTTAATGCAACTAAGCACTTACTGTGTGAATAATAAGTACCAGCTAGGCGAGTTTCAACGAGCGAGCAATAACCGCGAGTCATCGATTTAAGCGATAGATTGGTGAGTAAAAAGTGTGTGGCAAGCGCAAGTTTATCGAGCAACTAAGAATACACTATACTAAAGTGAATCAATACCTCTACGATACTATTATTGAATAACAATATAACTAATTTGTTGGCAAAATATTTACACCAGAGAAATGTTCTTCCAAATAAAAGATACTATATTGAAAAAGAATAATGGAACAGAAGTAAATAATTAAAAAAAGTTAATAATAGCGATTTAAAGTTATATGATATTTTTAAAAATTTCTTGGCTTGCATACACTTCAGCAAATTACTATTTTAAACTACTAATACTCGAAAAGAAACCTATGTTATTAATAATTTACAGTTAGGCAGAACTAGTTATAGACTTACTTCTCGCAAGCCGTAAAAATATGGCAAATAAGTACTCCCTACATTCAGAGATGACGTGAACTCAAGTGAAACCTCGTAAAATCAAGCAGTCAATTTGCCTCAGCTCGTAAAATCAGGTCCACATGTTGGGAGTATCGAAACTTTAGTATTCGAAGATTACTCAAGATTTTTAGTATCTCGCTAGGAAAGAGTTATACTACGATATGCTTCGATGTTTTACAACGTTTTCCAATTAAAAATCAATAATCTTTTAATAACAAAAATTCACTTTCATTTTTCCGTCAACGCAATGCTTCTTCAAGTGATAGACCCTCCATTATTTTAGTGTTCTTAAAGACTTACATTATTGGAAAAGTTAGAGTGAGTTACAGTGAAAATTGTTAGATTTACAGTAATTTTTATAAGTTACTATTGTAATTTTTTTCAACAGAGTCAGTTTATGAGGACATTAAAATAGTTTATTGCAATGTTTAGTTGAGACTTTTTTCGTGTAAGTTTGTCACTTATAAATAACTGAACTTTATTTTATGCAAATTTGTTAAATATTTCACAATTTATTTATAATAAATCTCTATGAACGACTGTTTAAGAAATAAAATCCCTGCACATACAAATTCCAAAACATGTTTTTGTAAAACATTTTTAACAAGAAAATATCAAAATTTTCAATATGTATGCAAAAGAATTTTATCCGTTTAGATTTTTCGATTAATCGTGGACTATTACCAAAGTACGAACCAGTTGAGCATTTTGCATTTTCAGTGGAAATTCAAGAAGATTAACGCTTTGAGGAGGAACGACTGGAAAAAAACGAGTGACTTCAGCTTTCATGGCTCTTAGGCGTGCATACCTGAGCGTGAGGTAGGCAAGCGCGGCATTCGATAATAATTTCGCTGCTCGCGAGGGTGGCGGCTGCTCGGCGAGGGTGCCGCCGCCGGTTTCAACTCAGTCCGTGCTCGGACGCGATTCGCGTCGTCACTCGGCTCCACCTTTTCCACTTTCTACGGCTCATTTTCCTTCATTGATTTTCTTTTTCTTCGTTTTTAGTAATTCTTTCTTTTACTTTACGAGAGATGTACTTATGGTGCCCTTAATTGATGCTTCTACATAAACTTGTCGTTAAATTTCTCAATTTTTAAGGACTGCTTTATTGTATGTAAGTAAAATTTTAAATAAATAAAAAATATTCTCGCATGTTGCTGCTTCAAAAATTTCTTCGTTCTCTTAGTTTAGATCTTGTTATGATCTACAAGGTGCATAAATGTTTTTAAACATATTTTTCTTTATAAACAGTTAAATTTAGAGTCCAGTGTTTTTTAAGTTGACTTCGATCACTGATTCAGCCACGGTGACTGTTTTATTTAACCTAACCTCATATATTTTTACGAATTTATTCCCGTAAAAGCGGAAGCAAGAAAATTTTTTCACATGTCAGTATTTTGTACTTTTCTCTTTTCTTGCTCTACTTCTTTGACATTAAATGTTGTATTCAGTATATGAGTTTATATTTCCTACCAATAAAAAAAAATTGTTACATATTCCACTTCTTTCAATTAGTGTCACTTTCCAAATCAATAAAATATGTAGTCACACTGTATAGTTGTGTCAGGAATAAAATACTACATGCAACACGTGAATAAAGTTGGCTGTGTGTATAATGACTATTGAAGTTGCATTAATGTTGATTTTGCGAAATTTTGTAGTGCGCTGCTTCGACGACACAAATAGCGAATAAAGAAAAAAGGGAGGGAGTGTATAGTCGTCGAGCAAGAATTTAAATAGATTACAGGCGATGCCGAATCCTGAACAAAGGCTCGACTCTTCGAATACATCAAGACAAATCAGTTGTATAAGACGCTCGTACCACTGAATAACCATTTTAAATTTGAAGATCATAAAAAACATTCGAAAAAGAGAGTTTAACCAACTATTTAATTAAAGTACCACTATTCAAAAATATATTTATATACATATTTATGAAACGCACGGAATACTAATCTTAAATTTATTCATTAAAAAATATGCCCTTCTATCTAAATGTAAAGAGATTCTTGTTTGTATTTGAAAACTGAACAAGTTCTTCTTCGCACGAATTTAGCGATTTTTCGTTCTACCATATTCCGAGAGTTGCTCGTTAAAGTAGAAGAAAAGAAGTTGCCATTTGCGCTCGTTAACGTAGAAAAAGGACAAAGAGCCGGAGAAAGAGAGGAAAAAGAGACATATAAAAAATAACGCAGCCGGGCACATACGTCTAGCCTTAGTTTTTGTTTTATTTCAAGGAAATCTCGAAACCGCTAGTAAATTTATGCGAGGCGAATCGGAGAGGCGCCTGCTCCCGTTGCCTTTGGTGCTGCTTTACGCTTGCTACATCACGTGCCACTCGCCAAAAGGAGAAGAAAAAAAAGGAGGCGAACAATGATGTGCCGCCAGCACTGCCGCCACCGTGGATACGAAATGTAAGCAGAGGAATCGACGGTGAAAGAGGAGGACAAAAGGGAAGAATAATAGAATGCGGGAGATAATGACAAGCAGAAAAAAAGAGAGAAAAATCGAAACGGAAGGCAGGAATGCCGCGGAGTAAATATTTGCAAATAAGAGAGGAATGCAATCCGCGCATTTTTTCCCCGGTCGAAAACAATGGACTTGAGAAAATAAGCGCTTCTCACCATTTCCAAAATATATTTCTCACCCGCGGAAATCAATTTGAAAGTGCACCAAACGACCGTGGAATCGTTAATTTCGAGACAAAGAAAAAAGTGCGTTTCGATTATAAACGTCGGAAGAGGTTTGATGAGCCGGGGAATTTATTCTCGGTAGGGAATAAATAAAGAAGGGGGTTGGACAGCGGGAGAAGGTTAGAGCAAAAGTTCACGCATGGGGGTCCTTGATATTTAACAATTGATTGGCAGCATTGGCAATTTAGTGAATTACCGTCCGGTCGAGGTCGCTTTTCGCAGAATACCGAATCAAATTACTAGGCAGTGAGTGTAACCAATGATCTAACCCGTCTTGCAGGCTGTCCGCAGAGTTCGCCCGTTCGCGCACTTGCAAAGCTGGAATCTCGCTCCACAAAAAAAAAAACAAAATAAAAAAAAAAGGAAGAATAGCCCTCGGCCTATAGCGGAACCGCATGCGATCGACTTTTTATGTTAAAATATCTTCGATCGAGACAAATTTCTTAAAAATTCGGTTTGCCTGATTACACCTTTGCTTGGTGAAATATGGATTTTGACTTTGGCTCTGCTCGATAAAATTTAGCTGCGCAGCTCTCCAGTCTTATTTTTTTAACGTTCAAATATAATTATGCTGAAACTCGCAAAATATAGAGATTAAGGATTAAATTTACTTAATTGTGCAGCTGTAATTCATTACAAAATTTCGTGGTATTCTTTGTTGTATTGGTCAGATTATCTGCGTAAACTTAAAAATTCATAATACGCACTCACGGTACTGAAAGACAATTATAAATTCCAAGAAAATATTAAATTAACGTCAATTCATTTTAATATATTTCTACTAAAAGATCAATTTGTTTCTTGAAATAAGAGCATTATTTGATCAATGATAATTTTTTATTTCAGAAAAAAATCTTTAAGAAATACTTCCCTCTAATAAGTTCTAGCAATTTATAATTTTTCTTCATTAATTTCTAGAAACTAAACAAATTTTGTTCACTGCACATATAATAGTTAAATCGATGAAAGCTCTAACAGGAAGTGCAGGCAAGTGTATAACCAAAAAGCGTGACCTAATCAATGATAATCGATAGGGGAACATTCAAATCGTTGCCTATCCTATAGTAATAAAAGATGCCAGAAAATCCTGCATATTAATGAAAGCCAAGAGGTACAAACGGTCACCTATTTTTAAAGGCGTCAACTAGCTAAAAAAATGACCGTCTTCTAACAAAAATATCAAATATAAATGTTAAATGTAATAAGACCATTTAAAAGGATATCATTTTTCACTTTTCACCTACGGTAAAAAAAAAAAAAAATAAAAAAATGTGTTCTCGTCCGTCTTTTTGTGCGTGGACTTACGGCCTCCGCATGTTTATTTGAGGACTATTCAAAATTTGGCGACTTGGTCTTATTGTATCTCCAGGTTCTATTATACATAGCCCCACATACTGAAATAAAAAGAGCTAAAGGCAATTTCCAGGCAATTCGAATATCCGATTGGAGGAAAAACGAATAAAGTAAGACTAATTATAAAGAAAAAGATCCCGCAAGAGAGGGTAAAATAGTAGAAGAGTAAGAAAAATAAATGATAAAAGAGAAGCGAGGGAAGCTAGCTGTTGGCGAATTGAAAAAATGAAGAAGCTTATTTTCGTCCGTTAAATCGCGCACGCACCGGTGCGCGAAAGAAGCGAATGCGCGAGCGCGCTCGCCGGGCTACAGTAGCCGTAATCTAGACAGATGGGACTCGTTAATGGGACGCGCGTTAGGCGCGCGTAATTTGCAAGAAATCTAATAACACGAGCCTCATAACTCTGCGTTCCCGCGCGTCCTGCGCTCTAATGACAATACGCGCGAGCCCGAGACGGAAATTAAAATTTGCTCGCGGCCCCATCAACGCTCCCCGAGCCTTTGCATGCGCTGCACTTTATCCAAGATACGCGACTCGCCTTACAAATGCTCATAAATGACACTGTTATTTTCTAAATGTATGCCCCTCATTAAATCTTCTCCTTTCTTCTTCTTTTTTTAAACAATCTAATTAGGAATTTATTTTCCTTTGAGTTGCCCCTTTTACTTTAACCTTTGGCCTTTAAAAAAATGCTTATAATATGTATCTTAGGCACAGTACATATTTTTGCGTCTATAATATACTGCACGTTTTACGAAATTAGAAAGTAGTTGAGAATCATAGAAATGAGTCTTTTAAATTTTCACTGTTCCAAAAAAATTATTCCTTTTGCTCTAAACCGATATATATAGATATCAAGTATCAAATATGCATGTAAACATTCAGTATACAAAATATATTAAATGCACGTGAATGTGCATAAAACTGTAACTTTTCTTAATTTACCTACCGTCGTTTCTGGGTGTACGTTTCTCAGTTATTCGTTTAATTTTTAACTTGATTTATTTGGTTGAGAGTGTAATCGGTATCACCTCGAAATTCGATACTAATATTCGAGAAATAAACGTACGAGAAGTTATCTGTACCAAATCGTTTTTGTGCCATCGACTGCGAAATTTATTTACGAAATTTAATACACTGCTAAACTTAAAATTATAAAAAGTGTTTACTTAATTAACAGTGTGTCCGAAATTGTCAGAGATAGGACACATTTTACTACTTTTTTCTGCACATTTTTTGTTCGTGCTTTTGAAAACTTTTTTAAACATTTAGAATTAATTAAACATTATTGGTTTAGATTACTTGAATGAACTGAAAGGGAAAAAGAAAAAAATCACTGTGGCTTCCTATCGTGCTAGAAGACATCAGCTTGTCGAGGAGGTGCCAGGCCTTTACATTCGACGCCTAACCCTCGAAGATCCGAAAACTGGCAGGGATCGTCCTGATTCAGGAGTGGATTTGCCCGCTCGCCATGTCTGTCATCCTCGCGCCAGTTACGTGCCCTCCGAAAGACCAACTTCTAGGTAACTAGCGATCTAATTTACATACATTGACATTTCTCTGCAAAATTTACTCAGCAAATTTGCTTAATACAATTTCTTTTCTATTCTAATCAAACCTTGCATTTTCTATGAAAATATAGAACATTTTGATAAATTTTAAGTTAAATTGAAATGGCATCCACCAAATCATTGGAGACATAAACAACAATATCCGTAGCTGCATAATGAATAAAAGAAAACAAAAACAAATTATGTTTAAAATGACAATTGGATGAAAAAAAGCATAAACATAGGAGGGAGTTGATCAGGCGAGTCGACGTTCGGGCGCCAATTGTTTGACTATAGGGTAACGTCATCTCTCCGTTAAAGCAGGCGAGTTGCGCGCTTCGCCGCCTCGTTTGCGCGCGGCCTGTAATTAAACGCACTAAAATTTAATGGCCACCCTCGAAGAACAAACGGCCGTTAAGACTCGCACGACTTAATAAGAGGCTCCTCCGTCTCGGTGATACCGTGTCCCTCGCCAGCCTCCGCTCTCTTTATCACCTTATTTAAAGATTAAAATACGAGCAGAGCGGCGCGTGAGACTCGCCTATTTATCTGAAAGACTCGATCTTCACCTTGGCTTGCGTGGCGCATCGATACACGCCGATTATATCGATCTCTGTTGCCGCCGCCGCCGCCGCCGCCGCGTGCCGGAGACCCAAGAGCAAGAGGGAGCGACTTCGGAGAATTCGGGAAAGTTTACGGTGAGAAGTTTTTTGCAGCTCGTGGGGACTTCCTTTTTTTTCGCTGTCAATTATTTTTTCACTCCGATGTCTCTGCCCTGATAATGAAAATTAATGCCCTCAAGATAAGCCTTGTAACTTACTTCCGTGCCGATAATTCTTTATTCAACACAGCCTTTAAATGCTGCTGTATTAATTCCCAAGAATTTAAAGATCACTCCTTTGTAGTTGCGCGTCGACAGTTTTAAGGGGTTTGTAGGAGAAAATCGATCAGTATTACCGCACGGTGGACTAATCAGCTCGTAGGCGAATTCCTTATGTAGATTAATTTAACTTAACATTTCCCCATTTATAATTTATTGTAAAATAATTAAGAAACTAATTTAGTATAACGATTAAAGTTACAAGTCTTGGATTGAGCAAATCAGGCGCGAGCGTCAGGCTGTGCTAACAATCACTTCGCTTCAACTGCCTGAGTGTCCGGTGCCTTTGATCGACTCTCAAGCTAACAGACGCTGTAGGACCGCAAATAGCCGAGACGCTGAGAAAGAAGAAAGTTTAAACGAAATTCTTGCAAAGGTAGCCGAAACTAAGGAACTCACACTCAAAGGCCCCGTTATCGATGAAAAATCTGTCGACGAGCCGGACGAGTCTATCGAGGAAGATTACAATGCTGAGTCGTTGTCTCCAACCCACGAGATATTTAAAGGTTTGAATTACTTTTATTATTTTTTATTATCTTTTTCATATGACCTAGTAAGAAGAGATCGTATTGTAAACATTTCGAAAGAATTTTTAATGCTTAAAAATATAATGTTTAGTGCTTCAAAATATTATTAAAATATTAAACGTATAACTTTTATAAAAAAGTGTCAAATAATTATTATAATAAATATTTTATCATATATATTATTCAAATTTCGTATAAAAATCTTCAATTTAAATAAATCGATAAATTTTGTTTTGCATTAAGTTCTTAAATCTAAAAAATAGTAGTCGAGCAAGAAGAGAGTTTAAAACAAAGTTCGTTCTTGAAATGATGTTTTGGAATGCAGAGAAGTCTGACAGGTTGCGTGCTCATAGGCGCACGTGCGCACGTGCGCCTGACAGATAGCAGCCTGATATGCACTATGGTATTACCCTGAACTTTTTGCCAAAAAAAAGTTTCATAATTACAGTGCGGTTAAGGTGAAGTTATAAAATAATTGCGATATAACATTTTTTTAATTAATATACCGCTTTATTAAATAAATCCGATTTCCTATTCATTAAGGATTTGCTTTTTCATTCGTTAAATGCTGCTAAGGACTGATTTTTAAGCAACTGAAACTGCAATAATCAGTAAATTAAAAAAAAAAAAATGATTGTTGCAACTTTGGATAATGCTATGATCATAAAAAATGAACAAACATAATATTTTAATATTCAAAATTTTAGAAGAATGCATATCTGTATTTTAAATACAAATTGAAACGCTAATAAAGAAGAAGTAACGAAGCAACATCATTTCCTTACAGTATTTCGCAAATGTTAAAAAAAAATTTAGATGCCTCCGCAACATTCCTCTCTCTGAGCGCGCACATCTCGAAACGAGCGCAATAAAAAATTCAGCCGACACACGACATTAGCATAGACTTTCGCGCTACGCCCGGGCGATCGACAATAAACGTCCCAATAAGAGTGAGCGTACATCGTGAGCCTCGGCGAGAGTACAATAAATCACTTTGGAGTTTTCAGGGTCGCGATCGGAGCCGTCGACTAGCTGCGACTACAACGGCGACTACGACGTCGACGCGGCGGCGACGGTGGGGGAGGCCTCGCCGCTCGACGAGTGCATGTGCGCAGCGATTTCGGAGAAGTTGCGTATTAACATTCGCAAGAAGACTGAGGTCGCGGGAGCGTCGTCGCGCAGCCCGAGCCCGGAAGTGACTCACACGATCCGCATCGCGATGAAATGCCGCGGGCGGCGCGCGGCGGCCACCCGCGGGCAGCCCGACAGGAGAGTGCCCGAGGCGCCGGCGGACGCGGAGAGGACCTGCTGTCCGCCCCTCAGCCTCGCGCTCGACTTCACGCTCAACTGCAACGGGCTGCAGCTCACCTCGCGCGACGTCACCCTCAGGCCCGTCACAGCCGCCGCCGCTGACGGATCAAGAGTGCCGAGCATTAGCGCGGCTCCTTTTCTTCGCCAAGAATGAATCACGCGCTTTCTGCCGAACGCCGCTTTCTTTTATTATTTTTTGCTTCCTCATAGAGAGAGCTTTGTATCGGTAAAAAAAAATTTTCCATGTGTAGATCACTTAGCGAGCAAAAAAAATCGTCTCTTATGAAAACGACGGCAGGATGTTTCGAAGCGTCTGAAGAAGGAATTCGCTAAGTTAAATGATCAATTTATGGTTAAAACTGAATAATGATCATGTAGTTTTAAAATTTTAATTACACTGAAATTCATTTTACTTGTAAATAAAATTTAAATGCTATTATAACTGATATTTGTATTTACGATATGTTCATAAACGGCTGGAGCTAAAGCTAAAGGTAGAGATTTGTTTTTTTATTTTTACTTTATCTTTTTCTTATAAAGTTTTCGGGAATATACCAATCATTAGATTAAATTAAAAGTAACTTCAACGTATTGACGCTTACTCTGTTACTCATATATACTCCGTTACCATTTGAGGGATATTCCTCTCCTTCTTGAAGAAATCATTACGATTGATTGTACGTGTGTACGTTCTTCCCACGTAACTGCTTCAAACCGATATTTCATTCAATTCGATGGATATTTCAAGGTTCAATTTTAGGTAAATTTGAATCATTCTAAAGACCCTATATAACTTTTTTTTCAAATTTTATTTTCTTATTTTCAAAAACATTTATACGAGATTTTCAATGATTTAAAAGTCTTCATGAGAAAGCGTAGTGCTAAAGCAGTTGGCAGCGTTTTCTTTATTTAGTTGGTGAGAGTGCAGAGTATAATGGGTTGTAAAAGTGTTTGTTACACATGCCAGTTAACCGAGAATTTTATTCGTTTGCAGTTTTGTACGTACCCACGTTTAAATCAGGGAAAGAAATTCATTGGCGCTTGTTTGTTCGACGAGTTTGCGATTTTTAATTTTTCATTAGTTAATGTCGCCGACTTTTATGGCATTTACCGACTTTCACATTTTTAAATATTTCACGTTTAATTAATAGGTGCTTTTTAACAACGTTCTTTTAATGAGTTGCGTTGTCGGACTTTAATTTATAATTTGTGTACTTTCACATTTTCATAATAAAGCATTAAAACCTTTCGTTTCTTATTACAATCTTATTTATATAAGACTGTAAAATTTTACAACTCTCTGGTAAATTTGCTGCGTTAAATGCCATTCGTAAAATGGAACTAAAAATTCGTTTTAGAAATTCCTACGTTTAAAAGTGTACTAAAAATAACTGAACTGTGAAGCATTTCAGTATTTCGTTACAAATTGTACGTAAATAAATAATTATATCGTATATACATCAAGTGTAAAAATAAATCTTCTTGTTCATTATATTATTTATTTTCGCTTAATATAGTATTAGATTCAAAGTTGTAGAATCATATAAGGATTGTTGATACTAAATAAATTAATGTAAAATTAATGTTACAGTTTAAATAATAAATAATTAGTTCTAATAGAAAGCATTTGTAGAATGGTTTAACAGAAATTAAATAAAAATTTTGAACTAATAATTTTTTTTTTAAATTGGCAATTAATTTGATGCAACTTGCACTATATAAAGAAGAAGTGAAATAAGAAAACTAATTTTAGCTAGGAGGGTACTCACCTTCACACACGATGCGGAGATATTAGGTAATACTGCTATATATAATATTCATAAAAAAACAAGTTTTCGAGATCCAGCGGTATTCATTGATGCAACTAGTTTTTACCTATAAAATTGAGGATATAAAAGAAGAATAAAGAAAATCTTTAATTTGAAACTTATGCATGAATAAATTTTTTGTATAAGTGACAGCAGCAAAAAATGTACTTGTTCAACTAAAATTTTTGTTGTTGTCGGCTAAGTAAATCTTCGTTACATAACTGCGTAATGAAGGTTTACTTAAAAGACTTATTAACGAACAATCTCTCAAATCAAAGATCTTTTTCTTTTATTTTATTTTGTTACAAATTTTGTATGATTTTCAGTCTGAAAAAAAATTACTTTATAATATAATTTAACAAAAATAATTAAAAAATCTTTGAATAAACCTTAGTCAAAGGATTTTTGACATTCGAATAACAACTTTTTCATAATTAGATATAGTTGGTTGTATGCTACTAATTTACAGTACGTTGTTTAAAAATAAGTATTAACAGTGGCTTATCTGCTTAATTTAAGGCAATCATTATTTCTCCATTTTATAGTTGTGAATGGCTTTAAAATACACGGTCGTAAGCAATCGACGACATCTAAAGATCATGCCGCCCGACCGAAAACAACTTTGTCGAATGACGTTAAGACATTTCTGAAAAAGTTTCGAATGCACTCATCCTGGCTAGAACTTTCGGTCGATTTCCCACGTCCTCGGCGCACGGACTTAGCGTACCTATACGCAGCCTCGCAGACAATTCGAGATATTCATGAGCAAGTAAATAATGCGAATTTCGGCGAATCCGTGAGCAGCCGCTACTCTCCGAACGCCGCTGGACTATTAATTAAACTCGGCTAATAAATCTCGCAAGCTCGCGCTGAAAATGAAAAGGAGCACTACTCGCGAATCGGCTCTATTGCGAAAGTATCGGCCGTCTTTTATATCAATTCTGCTCCAGCGACTTGGGAGCCGTCGTTCGTCTCTCTCCTTCCAACCGCAGCCTCCTTCATCTTTTTTTCATCCTCCTTCTCTTTCATTCTCTCGCTTCCTACTCTACTCTCCTTATCTATGCGACTTTCTTTTTCTTTTGCCTCGCTCTTTTCCTCTCCTTCACTTTTATCTCCTTTTTCTCATTTCTTCTCTTCTCTTTCTCTCACGCACACACTTTTTGCTCGCTTTTACTTTTTTCAATCGTCTTTTCTCTTTTTATTGCGTCGTCCTCCTTTTTATTTCCTTTGTTCGGCTCCTTTCATCGCCCTTTTATTTTGTCTCCGTGCTCCACGTAGTATGCACAGCTACGACGACGCATTGTATTGCGGCCGAAAAATAGTTCAGGGTCAGTTTTTTTCTCCTCCCTATCCACGAAGCAAGTGTGATTCACCGGCAATTAACTAGCCGGAACAGCAATTGAATCGCTGTATGAAGTCGATATGGATATTTGAGCAAGCTCAAAAAGTACGATTATTTAACGGTAGCTTTTGGATTGTGAATAAATTCGAGTGAAAATTAATAAGGCTCGGGCTAAAGAAGGAGTTTCAACGAGAATCCAGTTTTACCTATTAACGTCAATTAGAAAAAGTCATTCTAGGGGATCGTATATATTTTTACGGCATCATCGCGCGGGCCTCGGAGGTAGGTTTGTCGCCTCATTTTAATTTAAATTATCGTCATCGCGTCTTTATGCATTCTCCTGTATTAATCACTGCCCGCCTTGGTGTCTGCTATAAATTCCTGATTCGTTTTATTCTCGCGAGAACCGAGGGCCCGAAACTGGTTTTTGGATTTATTTTGTGCAAAAAATGTGACAGCTAATCAAGAAATCGTAATCGCCAATCGCGAGATGCAGATGTGCGTGCATCTCTTTGAATTTTTGAAGAAAAAAATAGTCAAAATAAACAGACGTGTCGCTCGTAGATTTCGGAGAATTTATACACACCTCGTTTATTCTTGCGAGGTTAAACAAAATAAAAGTAGGAGGGCTCATTTATTTCATACTATCAAAATGTGATAGAGCTTAATTGACTAGTAAATTATAAAATAAATAACATTTTTCAATTTTATTTTTTTTTATTGCGTTCATAAAAAAGGGTACAGATGAGCTTGAAAACGATGTTTTTTAAATAACTACATAGAGTGTCTTTTATTATTTCTTTTAATCGTTAAAATATAAATGATTATCAATGATTTTTAAATATTGCGAGCACATTTTATAATGATTGTTGACGTAATTGAAAGTAGAATAATAAATGTTTATGAGAAAGCCACGTGCCAATGAATTGGCAGCGGTTTTTTAATAGTTACATAGAGTAAAAGAGTTTAGTTAAAAGCATAGTATAATTATGGTAATGTTTCGTAATGTTTAATTGTAGTTACTATTAAAAATGCAGTAAAAAGACCGGACAACAAGTTAGCAAGCTGCTCTAACTGTTAGGGCAGAAGATTCTTTCGTTTTCATTCTCCCTTTTGCGGCCCTCTGCAGTGGCGCTTATTGATGACGTCAAGTTGCACACACGTGCTTCCCCGGACATGCCTCGTAAAGCTGTGATCCGATTATGCGAATCGGTAGATCTTCGATGCTGTTTACGGCCCGAAGTCGCCGGAAGTGCCTCTATTCGCTTCCAAGAACGTCCGTGAAACTAAGCGTACACGGTATACCTTTGCTGCTCTCATTTTATTTCAATTATCACTTTTCATTTTATTTCAATTCTTGTAGCGACGTTTATAACAATAAACTATTTTAAGCGATTCGGAAGTACTGTTATAAATATTTAAGCTCTACAAATAAGAAAAAAGTGTCACTATACTGCTTTACAAATGGGTATTTAAAAAAACTCGTTTTCTAAATTAATTTTAAAAACTTGTTCCCCTCAAATCATCAAATAAGAATGAAAAATAATTTGATTTGATTACAGAATAATAGATATTATTTTCTGCAGAAGTTTATAAACCTGAGCGGAGATATAATTGCGAAGGCGGAGTATATTGTGTTTTAATTGTCCAAAGAGCTTAAAGTTATTTTCCCCTTTTTCTCGATAACAAAACCACTGGGATTATCAGGAATCGATTGGTGAATAAATTACGATAATTAACTGGAAATCGTAAAAGTGTCCCATTATTTTTGCAACAAAATTAAAAACAATAATTAGGGAAAATAAAGACACTGCTTGAAAAAAATTACTCACTTTACTAACTTCGTTTATTAATAGTAAGATTAAAATTAAGTAACCTTAAAATTCATATTTAAATAATGCAAGCAACTTTTAGTGCGTAAGTTGAAAGTAGTTAATTGCTAATTGAGCAGCAACACAGCGCGCAGTCAAATTATTATTAATTGACAGACAATTCGAAGATGTTCACGAATTAGCAGCAAGTTTAAAGGACCGGCCACACAGGAAGGCTTTCATCATGCCTGATTTAGGTTCATTAGAATTTTTATGAATAATTTTACTAATTGCTATTTGGACGATTGATTTAATAGGTCGGATGGGTACAATGACAAGTCTTTGAAAATTTTATTTATTTTACACTTTTTTCTTCGACAAGTAATAGGTGAATTCCTATTCATTTGACTAACTAGGTAAATTAGAGAGGCGCTATGAAAAATGTGTTTGAAACATACTTCGGATTTAGATACGTTCAATATTAATGTATTCAAGTCAATATTTCTTCTAGTTGAAATAACTGTAAATAAAGCGTTAATTTTAAGTAAAATAAGTATAGAAAAATTAAGGATTCTCCGAAGTAACTGCTAACTGTTTGATAATTAACGTAGAACTACTATTATTACTATAGACCGTACATGAAAGACTTCATCTGTAAAACGTTTAGAAATTAAGAATTTTTTTTATTAAAAAAAAATCAATATAACAATAATATACTTTAAAAATATTATAGGTTTAGCTTGCGCATGCAACTACAATTTAGTACATTTTTTAATTTTCTTATATTCGCTATGTGAGAATATTGTTATCATTGTTATTTGTACCGCGTAAAACAGCTCAACCTGTTAAAAATGATGCAAGTATTTCTTTATTCATTCGGCAAAAAAAAAAATAGATTTATATACAAGTAAATGTTTTTTCTCAATTCTATAAAAGAAAGGCACTTATCGCATTTTTAAAGAAGTTCAATAGGTTAAAAGCATTTGCACCAAAAATTAGTTAAAGGGCGTTAATTATTAACTACCACACTTCAAAAATTTATATTTTTAAAGTATTTCTATGTTTATTAAATGTCAGCACTAGATGTTGCAAAAATGATTTAGAAACGTAAGAGTAATTTTACTTAACAATGTGCGTAAATTTTACCCGAATTTTTCACCTTTCGAAAAAAAGATTAAGTGCAAACAATGCATATTTTTATATCCATTGAATGTAATCTAAAACATACGACATGTAATAAATCTCTTAGTTATCGTTGCAGAAACTGTGGTGTACTTTACATTTAAATTTACGAGTATAAAACAGATTGTACCTTAAAAAGCTCTCGAGCAGAATATAATTAAAACAGTTTAATTTACAATTTAGCGTCCTTCTGGAATAAGGCCACCGATAAAGTATTCGATAGCCCGTACAATGCAGCGAAATGCACAGGAGCTGCATTTGGGATAAAAGAGAGAGGGCGAAAAAAAGTGAATCTAAGTCGAATAACGCAGAGGACGCGGGTCGAGGCGACTTTTCAGGGGCTCCCTCGAGCCAGACTCTCTGCACCGTGGCACGAGGCAGACGATCTTTGTGGGTCCGCGCGCGCGCGCGAAGAGGCGACGGTGGAATGCAGTTTCGGGCAAGTAAAACGAGAAAGAGAGAAGAACGAGGGAAGAGAGCGAGCGAGGCTGGGAACGCGCGGAGCGTGATCCCGAAACGATAACGCGCTCGAGGAACGGAGAGAAAGAGTGAGAGAGAGAGAGGGAGGGAGGGGGGGAGGAAGAGAGAGGAAGAAGGGGAGAGTCTGAGAGAAAGAGCATTTTAGGAGGACCAGCCCGAGCCACAGCGTCCTTTTGCTCGCACCAAATTAATCCCGCGGTGGCCGCGGGGATTAGCGACTAGCTCCATCGAGCTACGAATTAAAAAGTCGAGAGAAAGAGAGAGAAAGAGGACTAAACACGCAGATGGCCGCGCAATAACTGCCGTAAAATGGATTTAGCAAACAAGCCGCTTCGTTTTTTATACATGCCTCTGAGATTGCCGCGTTTTATATTTCAAGCCAATCGGAGAATAGCCCCGGGGCAAGATAAAGTGAAATGTCAACGTTTTAAATTGAACTTATTCGACCAATAAATTCTAAGGCTATATACGAAGCCGTTGATTAAACAAAAATAACGTGTTATCATTATGCGCGAAGAAGCCAAGCGAGTAAATGTTTCTTTATTTTTCAAGTTTGAAATGTTCGTTCTACAGAAACACTTCTTTTTAAACTCTCTTTACCAGTAATTTTTTGATTCCACCAGAAATATAGTCGAAAATCGTGCGCGCATCATTTTTATTTGAAAGAAGGATGAAGTTTTTATTATTTCATTAGACTGTTTTTTAAGAAAAGATGAATATTATAAAAGTGTTTGCTCAAATTACCAATTTTATTGTTTGGTCCATTTACCATATTTTTTTTCTTTCCTTTTACTTTTTTTCTGGGTGTAGCGTATATCTGTCAGTTTCGTAAAACACGTATTTACATTTTTACGTCCTTCATAAGAAAACTTGAATAACTAAATTCTTGCTCGTACACGTTAGAAATACGTTTGTTGTATAATAAGTATTCGTTAGCATAAAGCAAATGTGAAAGGTAGATTTGTAAAAAAATTTTGAGATTTTATTGTCATCTCTTTTTACGGTGACACTTTAATTCTTTCCATTTAAATCGTAAATAGGGAAAAGTCTCCTATTACCGGTCGCTATACCATTCACTCTTGGTATATAGACTTTTTTTATTGAGTCGCTGTAAACAAATTATCAGTTTTAGCTTGTTTAAATTATACATTATTTTTTCTTAATTTAAATAAAATAATTTAAACATTTTTTTAATTGTCATAAGTCAAAATTAAGACAATATACTAAAGATTCACAACGAACCTGAAAAGCGCTATATATAGTTATCATATTTGGTGCCTCAAACTGACAAGGAGTATCACACCTCCGGATTACCGATTTGGATGAAAATTTGAATTTTGTTTTCTAGTATCGAATAATGAAAGAAACCACCATTAGTTTAATCCCATAGGCCTTTATTTAGCAGATATCACTAGAAAGATTATCGCCCAAGAACTGACCAAGTTTTGGCCAAATTTTGCTCAACGGCATGCAAAGCTGTTGGAGAAATATTAGCAAACTATGGGTCGAATTTTGGATAGTGAGCGAAAGCCATATCAGTCCTATATTTGACTAAAGCTTTTTCAAATGTTATGGCCAAATATTGCATTTACCTATGGCCCAAATGTTGAATAAAAGTGGCCAATAGGAACGATTTTTACGCATCCTCAAAAACGTCTCAGAAATTCGCTTTGAGTGTCTCTGGATCATATTATGATGTTTTTCAATAATCCAAGTTTCTTTTATCATTTATTTTGAATCAGCAACAAAAAGTAGTGTAACAACCCAACCCAACCAAACCACTTAATAACAAATTCATTAATCCACAGGAGGATGAGCACCGATCACTTCGAATTTATCGGGAGGACTGGCCAATATTAAGCGCCAAAATGGACGAGCTCATCGTCACTAGTAAATTTT
>JAWWEN010000003.1:546971-599618 GCA_035582955.1 Sycophila texana
TTAAACTGGGATGCGCCCTCTGGAAGCGAACTACAAGGAGTAGGTCCGAATACATTGCCAGCATAGGGAGCTGATGTTTTTTCAATCTCATTTAAAATTGGACAACAATATGAAAAATTTTCATAAGGAAAATTTGTTCAATTATTTAAATGCCATGTTTTTATTACAAAAAAAAAGTTTTGAAGAAAACGTTATAAAAAGATGACAAATTACTGAGCAAACTTCCCTTATGAAAATTTTTCATATTGATGTCCAATGAGATTGAAAAAACACATCAGCTCCCTATGCTGGCAATGTAGTTGGACCTACTTCCTCCCGCCATTTTGGACCAGCTAGACCACGTGACCGCCAATCCCAATAGGAAAGTGGGGAAACGTTTTTAAAGGGTCGAACTTGCGAAACAGTAAGTTGGAGTCGGTCGCTTTATGCGCATTCGCTCGAGCAAGTAAAAGGTATATAGAATCGTCGTATGAGTAGGATAGAAGCCACCGCGACTGTGGCGACCGACTGGTGCGAATCCCAAGTTCAGGGTTAGGAGAGGGTGGGATGCCTCTGCTTCTCTCTTTCTCTCTCCTCGGCCATACATAGCCGCGGAAGTCGGAATCGCTCAGATGGCTTTAACAAGTTGTATACAGAAATAATCTGACCCAGATCCCCGGCGAGTAAGGTCTAAGTGAGGTCTGACACTGCGGGCTGCGCTCCGGAACGGGATCCCGGGATCGAGAGCCAAATGCACGCTAGAGGAAAGAGAGAGACAGAAAGAGAAGAGCGCGAAAGGAAGAAGAGGAGGTGCGCCCAAAGAGGTCCGGGAGGGTTCGCTGCCTCCGCGGAAGGCAGACAAACAAAATATAACAGCTTGCGCGCGGCGAGAGAGACGGGACGAGGGGCGAGCTTAAACGATCCCGAAGGCTTTCTTTCTCTCCTCCGCTCTCCTTCGATCTGTCTTGCCTTTTCTCCACGGAGGCGCCGCAGAGCTCCGCCACGTATATACTTACGTGCGGGAGGGTGGGAGGGAGACGAAAACCGGAGACGTAGCCCCGGAGGAAAGTGCGAATAAGGAGGTAGGAGGGTGCAGCGGTGGAGCGGCGGAGCAGCTCCTCTCTCGAGGCATGAATGAATTACGGAGGACTTCGTTCATTCATTCGCTCTTTAGCGGCCTAGAAACCCACAAAAAGTTGCGTATCTCTCTCGCTTCCGCTTTCGCTTTCTCTCGAGCTTGGGTTATATATAGCGCGGCCTATACGCGCCATATCCCGGCCCGACCGGTACTGCAGCCTCCGCTCACGGCTCCTGGCCTTTTCCCTTTCCTATGCTCATCATTTTACACGTGCACCTGCACTGTGCACACCACTTTTACTCTCGGCGATTTTACGCGCTGATGAATTTACGCCTCGATTTACGCGCAGCCTTGAACTTCGCCGGCACGGCTGTACTGATATTTTTTGCATCACCGCGAGCGTCTCTCGGCGCTCCTTTCCTATTGCGTAAAACTTTCCTTATTACAAGATTTACTTTCTATGCAGTGAGAAAAGATGCTGGCTTCATTTTAAATGTCCGCCTTTTTAAATTCTTGGCTGACGTACTTGAAACGCATGCAAAGTATGCAAAGTTGAGTGTAAACGCGTCAAAATAGATTTGTAATATTTTTTTTCTTTTGTAAGAATTCTTATTTTGTTATAATTAACGTATGTTAAATTAATGCAGTATTTTTAGAAAGTCCCATGTTACTTTCGTTTTAACACATGAGTATGTGTTATGACAAAAATATAGATCTAGAGTCATGAATGGTAAAAGCCAAGAATGTTTCTGAATATTAGTAAAATTCTTAAGAAAAATAATGCTTATGAAACACAGAATTTTCATTTTTTTCCTGAAATTTAAGTATAACTAAGCACTTGATTTAAGCAAGATTGCTTATTTTGTATATCTCTTGTATATTTTTAATTTAAAACAACTATGTTAATTTAAAAAAAATATTATTTTTAAATGCAGAAACATGAAGATTTTGTTGAATTTTGCTTATGTACGTAATTAAAATCTTGCCTAACACGTTCCCAGGTTGATTCTTATATTTTATTTTTGTAGTTGATGGATATAATCTGTTTGCTGTAAATATATAAATATCCACTAAAATATCGTTTCACATTGCAAAGAAAACACTAACCACTTCTTTTTCATGTCATTGCTAACGCTTCGATTTGTACCACTTTATCCATCAAACATCAAACAATAATGAACGATGTGTATTTAAATATTAATTCGCAAAAACTGATACAATGGGTAAGAAATATCTTGATTCAATCGCTCGTATTATTTTGTCTACTGCAGCAATATGTGGGATGCTGTTTATAAGGTTTTATATCGACATGATTTTGAGAATGAAAGCGATACTTTAGAAACGACGATTCATTTTAATTACATTAATATAGATAGCCTAAGTGATTGGCTCTCCTGGGTATTAATACTATAGAAGGTATTAATTTTTTCATATTAAATGAAGCTTATTTCTTCTTATTTTCTGGGCCTTTATTCTTTTGCTTGGCGAATATTTTTTTTTGTTACTACATGTAACTTTAAAAAAATATTTTTTAATATACTCGACCTTGAGGATTTTATATTGTGAAAGGAATTGGTCGATTGTTCACACATTTTAACGATAGCGGATGACTTTCGATGCTTATTAATAGACTCTATTGAGTTTTCGATATGAAAAAATTATCCTTTTCCATCAACTTGATACACAATATAGTAATAAATACTGCATTCGTTATTTCAAGTGGCTGATCTACAAAAATAAAATAACAATGAATAAATGAACATCAATGAATATTATGCAAATATACCTTCGTTTTATTACAAATTTCGTCTTGTATCATTTAATTGATCAGATTTATTGAAATGACTTTGAGGCGCCTGACTATATAGCGCCACTAACTACTTGCAGCAAGTACATAATTATGGGCGGGTGTTTGTAAAATTCATAGAATGTAATTAGAAACATTTATTTTCTCACCTTAATTATCTATACTCGAAATTCCGCCGCCTGAACTGAAGACTTATATTATATAAAAGCCAAACTCAAAAAAGGAACGGCAATTACAAGTGGTTACTTGGATCGCGCCGAAACAAGCGCAAACATTTGATTCCGCGAAAATATGGAAATAAAAAATTAAAAAGAGCGCCGAAGCGAACCGGCGAGAACTAGTAGTTTTTTTCCGTAACCGCGCGTGAGTTCGTCGTCTAAAATTGGCGCGACGAAGGCGGAAGACCTTTAAGTTTCAAGCAGACTCCGAGATCCCCTTTCCAGCTCTCATTCTCTCTTGCAATCGGATCGACTGCCGTTTCAGTCGGCGGAACTTAATGGATACCGCGAGAGTAGAAGAATAAAAAAAAAGGAGATGTCCGGAGGGAAGGAGCAACGACTAGTAGATCTCCCGGGGGTCTGCGTAGAGAAAGGAAACCGTTTTAGTCGCGAGACAAAGTTTTTGCGCGTCTGCGGATGTGATCGCGCGGCGGTGAGCCTCCAAAGAAGTGCCGGGCTTGCGCGCGGAAAGCAAAAGTGACCTACTTTACCTCGTGCCGACTGAAAAGGCCGTTAAAACACTTTCGTAAAATATTAATCGCCCTCGGCGCGCTCGTGCTTTTTTCTTTCTTTTTTTTTTTAAGGGACTCTCTTCAAGTGAGCCGCGCGGCATTACGCTATTGAGTCACAATCGCTTTCAGTGTTCTGGGAATAAACTTTGGAATGCTGACGAGTATTTATTAGTCTTCCGAGTAGACGATTAGGAAGCTTTGGCTTTTTGAAAATTGAATCTTTAAGATTTTTAAAAAATATTAAAGGTGGCTTTCTGCAGATGGAAGCAAATTGTATCAACAAATTGGATTTCATACAATGCCTTTGTAAAATTAAATTACATTTTTTACATACCCCGGCCAAAAGTGCCTATTTTTATCCCGGTGCGGGAATAAAAAAACTGGCAATTTCGGCGTGGTTATGTAAAAAAAATCGTATATCCACTATGGAAAAAAAGAAAGAATCCCTCAAATAGCATCTTTGCCTCCGGCTCGGGTGACAATTTCCAATGCGATTTGGGTCCATTCTTTCTTTATTTCCCTCGTAGCATAATAAATATACTATTTTTATTTTTGATAGGATTTTTTTGAATTGTTGTTTTCATCACTTTTTTTTGTTGATGATTTTCATAAGTCTATTTTGGTTGTAATTGCAACTGGGCAGAGGAGTTTAAGGGAAATTACGAAGGAAAAAAACTTTTGCTATTGGCCTTGATTTCAAGGTTAACGGAGAATGATTAATTGCTTGCATCGTGTGGTCATTCTCCGATGAATACTCCGTCATTATTTTTCGACTGTTTTTATTTGAAAGATGCAAAACATGGAATGCATCTGTTATAAAGAAATTCATTAATTAATCATCGGCTTTTTATTGTGAAAAAAATAAAATCATTTTTTACTTTGGTTTATTACAATACACCTGTATTCATTATTGATGAATGAAAGTCACAATTTTAGATTCAATCCGATCATCTGCGTTATAATCACCGTAACGTGTTACGCATATTAAGAAGACGGGATTGTGTTGAAAACTAAATAATTATGATACATTAATTTATTATCTTGGTATTTTTTAACGTATTTATGAGGTATTATCTATTATTTATATTACATTAAGTATTTTCAGATTTTTTTAAACCTTATTTCACAGGCATTCGTAGTTTATTTTTGTTCCAACACTAAACTTGATGATATAAAATATACATGTTCATAGATTTTCTGGGAATCCGATTATTAGATAGAAGTCTAAAAGTTTAGAATGTTAAAAGTGATTAAAAAAAATTAAATATTAATATAATTTTGTTATTAAAAAATCTTTCCATTCTGTTGTAATAATTGCAGTATGAGCTTATTAAATTTGATCAATTATCTACTAAAAATATTAAAATGTTGCAACTGTAAATCTTTAGTAGTACCAGAATTACATATAGTGTAAAATTATAATGTAATATAAATTTAAAAAAGCATATAAATGTTAGCCGAATATTAATGAATGACAATAGACATCAAAAGATAATGGAAGTTGCTTTATCTGAGAAAAAGCAGGATCGCATGGTCGGAAATTATAATTTGCAACGGTAAAAAATCTGATAATACTGTGCATTCATAAATAAGGGGGCGATCTATCATTATTACAGATAGCCTTACTATTATTTCGAGAGGATGATCAAGCGCAAAGGCTAATTGATCATTAAACGAGTGTGCCCGGAAAATAGAGAGAAAAAGGGATGCTCGGAGGAAGGAGAGTAAAAATAAAAAAAAAAAATAAAAAATAAATGCCACGGAGAATAATAAAGCAGGCGAGGCCGACGTGCAGGAGGGCGCAGGCACGGAGCTCGGTTGTTTGGAGAAAATGTTTATTTTTCGTTGATTCCGCGGGGTAATCACGTCGTTGATCGACTTGATGAGGCGAATCGAGTCCCGAGCGCCGGGGAGATGTACTCGCTCTCGCAGCGCGCTCATTGTTTCTTAGTGATTTTCTGAATTGCACGCGCGCGCTGCTAAGAGAGAAGGACGGCCGCGTGTATACGAGCTGCACGCGGCCTCATACAGGCTCCTCTGGCCCGTGTGTCTTCGTGACGTAAATAAGGTAATGGCCCTCCCACCCCTGCACTTACCGTCGATGTAGACATAATGACCGGCGTTCTTAGGATTATGGGTACCGCGAGCGCTGCCACGGAGACGGGCAGAATCAGAACCCGATCATGCATGTCCTGCGCATAAGCCCCGAGGCGCAATTCGCTTGCAAATCACATTTGCGAATTCGCGCGAAATTATAAGGGCTCCCAGGGAATCATCTTATACACCATTTCGGCGTCTTTACCGTAGATTGAACTCATCACCATCGTGTACGCGCACGTCTCTGCCCGCGTATGTCCTTACTAGACTCACATGGGAAAATTTCTCCTGCATTCGACGTAATGCGCGCCTTGAAATTTTAAATTTTTGATTGCGCTCTTTCGAAATTTCCGAGAAAATCTAATTTGCAGCTTTTCTAGTTTAGCTAGCTATTCTTTATTTATTGCGTTTATCAGAATATTGAGAGTGGAAGTCATATAATTAAGACTGCCTATTGGCGACTTTAAATCAATTGCAGAATTCTATGAAAAAACATTAAAAAAATTCTTCAATTACCACTTACATATCAGTTTACAAATAATAAAAAAATGGAGAAAGAAAAAGATTTCACATAAATCCAACAGTAGGATATTGAGCACATTATAAAAGCTTAACTATCGGCACGGGGCGAACAATATAACAGCTATTATTCGCCATATTAATCATCCTAAAGCGCTAGATCGTCGTCGAACAAAAAATTGACTTCTATAAAGGGGAAAAAAGCAGCGAGGAGAGAGCTCGGCGCGCGGACTCCGGACAAAGTGGCAAATTAGTCGGCTTTGTGGAATAAGCGAAAACCGGTGCCAAGTGTCTCATCAGTCAAAGGCGAGGAGGTAGCGCCTCCCCGCGCGAATGAGGAATGACGTTCCCAGCGCGCGAAGCGCAGGGATATTGGCCCGCGCGCTGGCCGACAGCGCGAATCCAGCGACGGCGCGAAAGAGAAATTGCAGGAGGCCGGGCGCAGATGTAGCTATAGGCGGATGCGGCTGCGGCGAGAAATGCAAAAGAATGATGCGCGCGGAGAACTCCATTTTCTGGCTTCGCCGCTTTCGAAGCGCCCGAGAGAGAGAGAGAGAGAGAGAGAGAGAGAGAGAGAGAGAGAGAGAGAGAGAGAGACGAGAGGTGAGCCGCCCGGAGATGAGCTCGAGGGCGGATAGTAAAAGTGAAAGAGCAAGAGAGCGGGTGGACGTGGAAAGAGAGAGTGAATAGCAAGAGGATAAAAACAAAGGCGAGAGGGAGCGAGAGGGAGAGAGGAGCGCGGGGTTAGGGGAGGAGGGAGAGAAAGGAGGAGAGAAAGAGAGATAATGACGACGGTCGGCGCCTCTCCGATCATTCTTCAGTCTAGCGCAACGACTCGTATTTTTTGCCGAGCGAGAAGACGTTAAAATTGCTTTAATGGCCGTCAAGGAGAACGAGGGGGAGGGGGAGGGAGCGATCGAGCGGAGCCATCGGAGGAGAGAGACGAATGGCTAGCGCTCGCTGCTTTGGAACCAGGTACTGTACACAGGTGCTTATCTTCCCTCTGACATTTCGTACCCCGGCGCAGACGAATGATCTTCTTCGACGGCGACGCGCTGCTCTTTCGACGGAGCGCCCAGATAAAGGCAGGGCCGATTAAGCGAAAATTGAAAATTACTTTGCGATTAGATAAAAATTATCTTTAATTATAGACTCGACATTTTCCCCAGGACCGATCCCTTTCCTTCATTTTTCATTTTTGATGCTTTTATATTAATGAAAATATTTCTAATTTATCTAAAGATTAATAAAATGTAACTTAAACTTTCTGTATGACTTAAAAATTTTATTGTGTAGTAATTCACAATACTTTTGGTTTTTCAAGAGATGAAATAAGTTTATATTCAAAATAAATGATCTTTTAAACCAGTCAATTTTAATTAAAAAAATGTTAAATATCTAGTTGCATAATAAAAAGGATAGGCTCTACTCTCTTTTTTTTTAAAAATTCATAAGTAATAATCTGTCAAAAATTATTAATAGATAAATTTAGAAAAAAAGTAAGTTGAATTAAAATGAAAAACCTTTTTTGAAAAAATTTGTTAAATATTTATTTACCTAGAAATATAATCGGCGGTATCAGATGTATCAGTCGCATAACTAGCGCTATTCATCTCTGTCATAGAATGCAATTAAGTTTTGTTTTTGGCAAAGAAAGGCTGGTAACCGTTTTGCAGTTCAAATCGATTCCAGGAATGAAGCATCATCTCCTAGACCAGGTTTTTTTTAATCTTACACCGTTTTTATGTTTATTAATGCAGACTCATTTTTATATCGTGTTCCGTATCCTCTTTCTGAATATCTGGACAATTTTATCCTAGCAATCTTAATTGGGTGTCGTTAAAAGCGACATCGTAAACACATGGGAGACAAACTGTTTATAATCAATTTTTTTCTTCGCCTTATCTTTTCGATCGCTGTTAGTTAGAATCAAGTACAATATAATTTATTCCTGCGTGCTCAAAATAAAAAATAAAAAAATTAATTAACTGCAGTTCAAAGCTACCGCAAATATTTAACTGTCTTCATTTAAAATAACGGACGTACATTTTCAAAATTGCCAAATAATTTCTTATTTAAATTTCGAAGCGCCGAATTTTTTATCTGTTCAATAATGTATTCGAAAACTTAAAATAATCAAGGGGATATACGCAATTGCCAAAGCATATACGTCAGTCTATTATCAAATTATTGTAATCGAAAAGAAGAATAAAATAAAGAAAGAGATATAAAAACAGTGATCAGCTGAAGCCAAAGTAGGTGATGACAAGAAGTTTTATATTGACAAATGTAAGGTGATACGAGAAATGTTAATTTGCACCTCGGGAGATTGTGAATGGTGGACATCTTAATAGGCGGATAGGAGACGAGTTCATTGACGGGCGTCAAAGAGAAAAAAGGCGATATAAAAAGTCAGAAGGAAGCAGAAATGAGGCGACAGCCAGGGAAAAGTCATCCATCGCTCGGCAGTGGGTCAATGGACCTCGAGGTGGCGCATATCCACCTGCAGCGGCCATAAAATTCCTCGCTACCTACAGGGGCGGCAGCCCGTCGCCTTTTCTCCAGGTTTAATCGGCCTGACGCGAGACGTGGCCGGCAATCTGCTACCTGCGCGACTGACCCGACGAGCGCGTCTCGGGAGGCCGCAAAAGCTGTCGCAAACCCACATGGGGGCAGGAACGGCACCCGGGGACGCTCGTCAGCTTCTTCCTTCTCTCCCTCCTCCTTCTTCCTTCCTTTTTACCATCCCTTCGAATCGGCTCCTCGCAACAAGAAAAGAATAAGGACAGTAGGAGGTCCTTCTCCTTCGCCTTGTAATTCTTCCTATTATGAGAATAAAAGTGCCACGTGCCACCCGACATCGCACGGTCAAATATCGCTTCTTGGCGCCGGGGCTGCGCTGAACCTTTGCGGATTTAAATGTTTTTATGAAAGTAAGGCTATGGGTGTACAAACCACGACATCACACAATGACACTTGATAAAAATTATTATCGTGAAGTATTTTTATTTTAAATTCTATAGATCCAATAGTTTGTTCGATCTTAGTCTAGAGCTGAAGAAATTAGTCAAAAAAACTGAAATATCTCGAAAATGAAGCTTCGCAAAGTCATTGGTTGGGTTCAGCTACATTGCAGAAATTTTATTTGAAAATGGTGATTGCAGGATGTGCGTCCTAGCTGATGAAATATAATGAGCACGATATTGCCGTAGAACGTCTTGAGAGGAATCATGAAGAACCTAGTCTTTTACCCCCTATCGAGTCATCAACTGGCGCCATGCCTTGCGTCTGCGTTTGCCTGAATATATACATATATACGAGCAACATAGTAATTCGCCAATTTTTCCTTCTTCCTTTTCTTTATTATTCCCTTTAAAGTGCTCCATGATTGCTTCTTTATTCTTGCGGTTTACGAAGGTTGATATAATTCTTAATTTACCTATACACTGAAATGAAAAATCATAATTCTATACTTAACGTTATCCGGCATCTATCCGTGTACAAAATACTTAGGCATTATAATATTTATAAAGAAATATTTTGTACGGTATGAGTTGCCCTTTTCATATACAGTCAAAAAGCAGTACGTCGAAAAGCATTATTTAAAAATAAATGACCATGCAGAATTTTTAACGGAAGGATACAATGTTACGGAGCAGAATTTTTATGTCTTTTGGTACTAGCACTTATGTACTCATGTAAATGACCAAACGATTACTGATAAATACGACATCACGCTATCCATGCTGTAATTCTTCTTAACGCTTTAAATTTTGAATTACTATCTTCGTAAAAAAAATTTAACGAGCTTAGTTACCGTCATTTTCAATAATAACGGGCTGGTGGTGCACCACCATTGTTTTAATGTGTTCCATGTTGTGCAAATATTACACATAAACATTTTCACACATTTTTTTTATTGCAACCCCGCCTGCTTCTTTTATAATAACTATGCAAATTTGACGAATCCACATAGAGCTGACTACTAGAAAAAAATACAGCGTTGAACGAGAAAAAAAGAATAGCATTTGTTAAAAAAAAAAAGAAAGAGAGAAAGAAAAAATCCCACTCACGAGGCCATAAATCTTGAGAAGCTTATAATTTTCCACAAGTGAAACTGAAACGCGTGATTCGAAATCGAAAGGAGGCGAGCGCCCGCGGTGCCTTGTAGCGCGAACTTTCGAATTCCCAGAACGTAGAACACGATTCGGCTTTTCGAGTGTATAGCGCGGCATACACGGAGCAAGTGAGCGCGCGAGAGGAGAAGGAGGAGAAAATAGGAGTAGCAAGAGAGAAAAAGAGGGAAGGGGTTGCTCGACGAGGCGTTCCGTAGTATTTTAAAACACAGGAGTGAGAGAGAGAAGGAGGCGGAGGAGGACCGGACAGGCTGAAGGGTGAGCGCGCTCACGGCTCCTAAAGGAAAGACGAGGAGGGAAGATTGTCAAGGGAGTGAGCTGAGTAGAAAACCGCTTCCATAGGGCTGCTCCGTAGTAGAGCTAACGGGACTCGGAGCACTCAACATGCTCCCACGATCGAGAATCAGAATCTTCAATGCTTTAACGGCTCTCTATCTCTCTCTTTCTCCACGTCTCTTTTTCTCCCTTTTTTTCTCTTTTCATGTTAAAAGCACCCGAAATGCTTTTGACTAAACAAACGAAAATAATGAAACACGGCTTCAGGTTACTGCTCGAATTATATATTGAAGATACTAAGAAAAATAGGTACTTGCGCAATTATCAATTCGAAATAAATCTATGATCCTGATTTACTATTTCGCTTTTTCCTATAACAATAAGTCCAGCATATCCGCATTCACAATAGTTTAATTAAGACACCAATTACTGTCAGCATTTCATATACATGCCTGAGAGATAAGAAAATTAGTTTTATCTTCATCATTGTATCAACATTTTTTTCAATACACCAAACTATTTTTCTATATTAGAAAAACTGAACTCAACATTCTACAAACATAATATCATTTCAGTAAATAAATATGAATCGCAGCGATGGTTCCAGCTACTTTTATCAACAAAATCAGGAATCATTTAGGCGTCACCCTATTCATCAGTTTCTGCTTGATCTAAATGACTTCGCAACCACAGCTTTGGAAATCCACGCTGGCCAAAATGAAAAGAGAAAAGGCAACATATTTTTAAGGGCATTCACCACTTCAAATTCACTGTTGACTTTCTCTCAAAGACCAATATTTGGCGGTGCGGGTTCCACGAAAATTGGGAAGACGGACAGTTAAAGGAGGTAAGTATAAGAGAGTCGCTTAGCGGGCCCGTGCGTTCGGTTTGCGGTCGAAAAATTTCATCGGAAGCCTGAATGAAGTTTCGCAGAAGCGACTCGCCGGAGGTGATCCGGAAATCGCGTGCGCTCCGTCCGTGGCCCCGTATTTTCTCGATCGTCTGTGCATTTCGGCTGCGCGGTTTTTTGTTTCGGCGGCGCGGCGCCCTGGCAATAGCACCCGCGCGCGCGCGGACGAGCCGTCATCATTACGAGCAGCGGTGACTCAAAAGGAGAGTCGAGTGCGCGGGCGCGCGTCGCACACGCGAAACCAGTTTTTCGTGGCCGGACGAATCGAAGACGCTTGGCTTGCATATTAACCAGTGTTTGGCAGTCTTGATCTTTTGCTTTTTTCTTTTGCTTTTTCAATCTCAAATCAGTTGGATTGTCTTGAAATTGTTGTGAAACAGAATCTATTTTCTGTACTTAATTGTACGGCAATTTTTAACATATATCATTTGTTTATGGGACTAACAATATATTTTTTTGCATTTAAAAGAGAAAAGTGTACGTAATTATGAGAAATCTGGGCGAGCCTATTCATTCCAGTAATATATTGAATAATCGAGTCACGTCTTTGAATAAGCGAATTTCAAGAATTTTTGTACACGGGAAAAACATTTTTACCTAAAAATTGCAACTCGTCAATTTATTGTAACTTGTTTCAAAATTTGCTACAAATCTAATAAATTTTATCAATATGGTCAATCGGTGAGGACATTAAAATTGAATATTTTTCAAGTTTTAGAGTTTCCGTCTAAGATCCTTTCCGTGTAAGATCCATAATTAGTCTGGAACAAAAGTCAAAGTTGGAATGAAAAATTTGCTTAAGAATCGTAAGTTTTAGATTGAATTCCTTTATTAAAATTGCCTACCAGTAAGTCCAGGTAGCCAATGCCGTAAAAATATCAATTTTAATATTTTAAAATTATATTAAACTTCTTCACATTAGACAAATTCTTGAAAAATCTTAAAAGCCAATAAACCGTCATGATAATGATGTATAATAATTTTTATTACTTGTTAGGCTTGTTTTCTGTTTAACAATTAATGTTGACCTAAAAGATAACCCTGGAGAACAATACCAATACATAATATTAGAAATACAGACCAGAATTCTAAGTATTTCGTAATGTTCGTCTGATAAAATCAAATTAAATCAAGTAATTGGGATCGCCAATGATTTTCTACAAAATTTAATTAAAAGCCGAAAATTTGTTAAAATATAGTTAATTGGAGAAAAATTCTCAGTAATTATACGAAAGGCATTTGAATATTATTTTACAAAGGAAACGATTATCTTACTGGAGCCGCGTTGTCTTTCTTGAACTTGAGGCGTATTGGCAGCTGCGTATTTCGCCAGTTCTGCTCCAGCAGTCTCCATTTCGAATGGAATTTGCTGCCAGCGGAATGCGTTGTCTATGTCGATCGCAGGAATGCATCGCGAGGGTTTCCCTGTACCTTTAAGAAATAAAAGAACGAATATCGAGAATTTCGTATATAAATGTGCTTCTGAATCATATGAATCGCTAAATCGAGTAATGTTTAATTCATTTTTCAAATTTATTTACCTTTGTCTCCTCGGACGAACTATTGTTTATTCAAAAAACTTAGCCATGCAGCATTTCCAATTTAAATTTCAAATCATCGCGACGACAATTAATTAGATTCGCCGAAAATAAAACGTAAACATAGCATTTTAAAGAATATTACAATAAGTGAGCCCACAAGTGCTTTTATCCAAAGAAAACACGGCATTCAAATAATTAAAAAAATCCAGTTTAACCTTGCAACGGTCTCTCGTAAGCACTAAACCTTTAATACGAAATTTAAATGTGGTCCTTTACGAGGGTCATTTGTAATGATAGCCATCTTACGCAGGAATATCATAAGTCAACATTTAATTTCTAGTATAAGCTCGTAGACAATGAGCAGAAAAAATCGAAGGCATTAACGCAGCGTCGGCAGTATATACATTGATTATTTTGGGGGTAAAAAAAGTAGAAAAAGTTGACCGAGGGGAAGGATAAAAAATGCTGGCGCTGTTACAAAGCAAATGTGCAGCAGCAAAAGCAAAAATCTCAATCAAAGCGAGGCACATTCGATAAACAAGGAGAGTGCAAAAAGAGCAGCACGCGGCGCACGTTCCTCGATCTAATCAACGTCGGCGCGCCTCGCGAGCGGACAATGGATTTTTTCCTCGCCTCTCGCCGCCGCCCGTGCAGCAGCACTCGCGAGGAGGAGGAGGAGGAGGAGGAGCTGCAGAGGAGAGAGAGCGAGAGGAAGACAGCGAAAGAGCAGTCGAGCCAGCAGGGAATATTCGCCAGTAATCACTCTTCGGCTTTCTGCAGCGGAGCTAAGCGATTCATTCGGCGTCCAAGGTCGAGGCATTTTTCACGCCAAGGCCAGCGTCTCCTAACTTCTTTCTCTCGCGGCTCCTCGCCTCTATTTCGCAGTCCGCTGTCTCTCTCTCGCGTGCGCCAGCCTTTTCTCCCGCGATCGCCTCTTCTCTGTCTCCTCTTTTTTCTTTTTATCTCGGCGAGCTCCGTGAAACCGCCGAGTAATTCGATAGTCCAAATATTCGCCGGTCTGCGAGATATCTGCGAAGAGGATCAATGTCTTTATTAATGAACTAGACCTCAACGAGTTACCTGCAGTTTGCTGAAAGTTGAATAGGATCAGAGAGTCCTGCGAGATTCAAGATCTATTCATCCGCAGTCACGCGTAGCGGCCGCTTTTTTATATATGGACAATCAAATTTAGAATAAATGCACTTGACTTGAATAAAATATTGCAAATAGCTTGTTTATAACTTTTGCGATACCGCTGACTTGTATCTTATCGGCTCATTTTTGTATGCAACATACATCAGCAAAATCGATCAGTGATGGTCAAAATAATGCTACATTATAATAATGAAAAACTTTGCCAGGCCAGGCAATATCCTATCTCTTGACAGGACAAAACGGTCTTGGAGTCCTTTCTCCCCAAATAAAAATAGTATTGGCATTTATTTCCAAAGAGAGAGTCTCATAAATTGAACAGCCTGGGTTATATAAATTTTTTATAATAAATTGAAGAGTACTCGGATAATGTAATAAAATAATCTAATTACCTTACATCAAATATAAAATAGTTATTTATGCGTCAAAGGAGTAAAATAGGCGATTATTCCTGTGGACGAATTTTGCTGCCTGAGCTTTGGCGAGAAGTAACCACCTACTACTCCCGAGGTGCATGTAACATTCTTTACCCTAGCCTAAACATTTTCAAAAAAATCGATTTTCTTTTTAATTTTATTTTTTGGTTGAATATGTCATTTTGAACCTATAAAGTAATTTGGGTGAAATAATATTTTATTTCTAAAGATGCTATATAAATTATGTCGAAGTTCGTGGGAAAATCGTTTTTCTTTTATATCTAGTGGAAATTTGAATGTTTGTTGAGATTGCTGACTGGATTCGCGGTGTTTGCTTTCATTCTTAGTTTACTTCGTTTTTTTCTCCCTTGTTATTTAATTTTATACTTATTTCCTTTCCTTCGTCCATCTCACTTCCTCACTCTTATACTGTCTCATTCTTTCTCTCTGCCGTAGTGCGTAGAAAAGTTGGCCCAAGACGAGATGAATAGGCGCTTCCAGAAACATCCACCTCCCCATCTTTGACTCTTTTTTTTTATTCTGCTTTTTTACTACGTTGTGTTCTTTTTGTCTTCTTCTCCTGCTACGACTCTCGTGTTTCTTCTAACTTTCGTTTTCATTTTGCTCCCTTTACCCTTTCATTCTGATTTCCACTTCATCAAACCGCATTTGTATAAAATATCTTCGGTAATTATGTAACCAAATAGATTATATTATTTTCCACCTTACCAATTTTTTAAAAATTAAGAATATTACAAGTAATCAAAACTACTAAAATAATAAAACAAGTTTAATCAAAAAATCATAAAGTATCATTAAGAAATGTTACTTGCATAATCAAAAATTTAAAAAAATTAGAGAGCGCATTTTTGTCCACATAATGCGGAATCTTTTATTTTAAAAGAATATGAAAAAAGGTAGATCATTAAAGTATACGAAAAAATTTCTAGTAATGAACTTCATAAAAATGTAATGTTGAAGTATCTGAAATAAAAAAGAATTTGATAAAATTGAAAAAAGAAAAAATGTAAGCAGTTACTTTAGCATGTGCAACTCCTACGCATTGTCAAAGTTTACGCGCTTAAGCACGTGTTGTTTTGGGCGGATGTTTTCAATCGGGATAGTTTGCCTGACCGAGCGGAGGATATATAAAAGCTCTGTGCTGAGTCCAGAGAAAGAAGGAAAGAAAGGGAGGAAAGAAAGAAAGACGCCCAGGAGACCTTGGGACCGCGCACCTATACAAACAGGTCCGCTTGAAAAGCAAATATTTTGTTGTGATGCAAGAATTCACGAGTTTAATGGAACCTTTACTTCAACCTTTTTTGTTTAATCGATAAAACTTTTTCAAGCAAGGGCGCATGTTCTACATGCTCCAAATCTTGTTACGCTACGCTAACGTCAATGTTTGCTTTACTCTCATTTTTATTTATTTTTTTAAATTACATACGTCTGTACAACATACTTTGTAGATAAATTCAGGTAAATAAAAAAACGAAACATCTACGTGGATAGAATTTTTTAATAAAATATGCCGAGACTCCGGCATAAATTACCGATCAGATCAGAATAATTTGCTTTGCTCGTATTAGTTGTTACGTATTGTTATGCTGACGAAAATATAAATAATATAGGAATGTATTAAATTAAATTAGCATTTGATCGATTGATACTGTTTTTAATAGTTTTTAGTTGATCTTAGTTGTCAGTTTTTTGAGACAAATGTAACAATTAATTCATGAGAATACGCTAAATGGATTGTCTACAATTATCCCAGTATTTTCATATTTTTATTAAAAAATATTATCAACGCAGGCTTATTACAGAACTGAATAACTTTTGTAAGATATTTTTAAAAATTTGAAACAACGCCGGTTAATGATGATTGTTTAAAAAATTCATCATAATGTAGACGATCAGAGATGTAGACGATCGTTATCTAAAATTTTGCTGGCTCCTCAATTCCCGTGTAAGCACCATTATCAAAGATGAAAAAGAAACCGATCTCGACGAGCGATAATTCTGGCAGAACATTAGAAGCAGCGATGCATCTCGGCTTTTTTCCCTCCGCACGCATATCCTACGCAAGCACGGCGTATCTCTCGTGTCAGACAGCATAACAATGGCATAGGCTTCGAAGAGCCCGACAAAAGCAAAAGAGGGAGAGGGAGGAAAGAGGGGGTGGGGAGACGGGACTCTCGTGAAAAGTCGTGGATACACGCACGCAAAGGAAAAACCACCCGCGTCGCAGGCGCCGATTTTTCCCTACCGGTTAGACGAGAAAGCTCAGCGAAGCGTCACGGAAAAACGTCAGACATAATTCTCGGAGGAATGTGAAAAGATTTTTACGGTTCAATTATTAGCGAGCTCCATTCGGCTCCGCGAGCAACGTGTTCTCCAACTTTCATTCAATAATAGTAGAGAATAATCTCGAGAATTTTCACTCGAATTAATCAACTTAATAATCTAACGAATCTTTTCATATCCATTATCCATTTTTTTGTTTTTGTATCTGTTATTTTCATCAGGTAAATTAAACAAGTAGAATTATTACTTAAACCTCGATTTAAACAAATATTACGAAATAGATTACTTGCAGTTTTATATGTCTTCTGAGAGAAAATTATTTTTTTTTTTTTTTTTGGTAAAGTAAACTGCCGGGGCATAGTGGACTACCCTTTTAAAATAGGTTTCATTTTCTACGAAAAGTTATTCAAACAACTTGCATTCAAAAATACTGCATTTTGAACTAAAAATGTATTAAGGAAGAACTCTATCAATTTTGGACGAAAAAACTGAAATTTTTTTTTTATGGCTTTAAATTACAAATTATTATATTTATAAATTTGTTTAAAAAACCTCAATTTGCCTTTAATTTTTCTTAGTGCCTTGTTTATTTAAAAAATGGACTAAAGAAGTAGGTAAAAGAGATCAATAGATTTCAGCCTGGAATATCCATTAGGACGGTCGATTCCTCGGTAATTTAATTACGAGCCTACTTGCATCTAACGTTAATTAATTTGGTCGATAGTTTAGGCATGATTAAGCTAGTGCTCAGGGAGCTAGACTATAGCAAGATCGAAACGCGCGCCTCGCGTCCTCAAGCTCCTGTTGCCACAGTGGGCTTCCACCTGCGCGGGATGCTCGGGGCTCAATAACCTTCTAAATCAGCTGCGATCTGATTATACTTAATTTAATGATACCTATTAAGCAAGAGAATTCCAGCCTTCTAGTTTTTACTGTCACAAATCGTTACTACAGGTTATTCGAAATCTTTAAAACTATATAGTAAAGCGCACGCCCATTTTTCAAAGTGCAACTCTCCGGGTCCTAGAGGAAATATCTCGTCAGAAACCAATAAAAATTGAGTCCGACGAATGTCAAATTCTAGTTCTTAAGCACTCCTTAAACTAAAACTCGATTGCTCAATTAAAAATCGAGGAGACTGCTGCATTTTTAAGTAAAAATCTAGGTATTGGCCTTTTTCCACTAAGCCGACGAACCCAGCCTGTCAGGGATACAAGCGTATAATTTACAAAGCAGACAAATGCATTAATTGTCTTATCGCTGAAAAGACGTTTCACCTTCGAAAGCAATATTCCACTCATAACCGCTAATCTCGCAACTGCTATCTTATCAAGTGCAATAAAGATTACGGTCAGATAAGATCTCGAGATGAAGAGGCGCAGTTCCCGGCAAATTCCAGCGGTAAATTAATAAACTCCGCGCGGATTGTTTTTCAATTGAAAAACCGAAGCGCTCGACGAAGGAAAAAAAGGCATAAAAAAAGAAGGAAGACGGACCAAGGGCGGGGGAGCTCGAATAAGAAGCCCGAAGGCGAGGCGCGCGTTACTCAAGGAGCCGCACGGCTTGCGTGCGTCTTATACGCGCGCAGCTCCTATCAAAAGGATTCAGCGGAGAGCGCGGGCAAGTTAAATCGGCGGAGAAAGCGCGCGAGCAAGAGAAAGAGGAGAAAAGGGAGAAGGGTCCGAGTGGAGCTGCGCGGCGCATATACGCGTAGGAACACGTGGGACAATGCCTGTCACCTCATTCATGTCAAGAAACCGACGACGGGGCTACTGGCTTCCACGTGAAGCAAATAAAAAAGGCGAGCGGAGGAAAGAGAGAGAGAGCGGGAGACGGAGGGGATGAAAGGGATCGAATTGCAACGCGATCCGCGTGCATCGACTTCTTTTTCAAACCTCTTCCGCGACGAATAAATCTGACTCTTCTCTTTTCACCCGCTCGCCTACCAACCCCTTTCGCTCTTGTTTGCCACTTTTTTCTTCGTCTCTCTCGCTTTCTCCAATTTTTTCTTCTGCCGCGAAAGGGAAAAATTCTCATTTCGAGGTAAATTTTAATTTACCACCTGGTGCTCTTGATAACTTTTACAGTGAAAATCCATAAAAGGAACAAAATATACTGCGAGTGGCATTCAGGTGGCGAGTCGTAATTCGCTGGCGCTATAGTTATCGCTAAAAGCCATAGATCTTCACAGATGCAGAGAATAATCGATTAAATCAATAATCTGCGTAACATATGTAATGCAATTAAAATTTGACGAAACGGTGATCACATTTTTATTTGGAAGGGTACCCCCATTTTAAGACGGGCGAAAGGCCTTAATCCTGGGATTCAAAATTTGACAAAACGTACATTTATTAAAACAGCAAATGAAAAAGTGCTGATTAAATAATCCATGAAAAGGCACGATGGTAAAAGGAAAAAAATCAATTGTTCCAAATGGAAATTTAAAATGAGCACGGGTCTCGTGTCAGGTTGCTGCAAGAACCGCGGCTCTCCGAGGCCGTTCCGCAACTTGTCGCACAGGGGGAGGGGGGCGTGAAAAGAGGAAAAGGGAATAAAGGAAAAGCTGCACTGAATCATAATTCGAGCGCACAGGGCATTCGTAACGAGAGGCAGCTTCCATCACCCCAGAGTCATTAAACGGCCTGTCGAAGGCGTTTCGCGCCTCTGCGCAACAATCATTTTCACGGAGGGGGCAGTGCGACCTACTCAAATCGAATTAAAAAGAACGTGTAATTTTTTTTAGACGATAGCGGGTGCAGCGTGTGCCTCCCGGGGAACCGATCATTTTTTTTCATCAAAGCCAAATGGAAGGAGTCGCGTGGATGCCCGCAAGGAAAAGAGTTGCGGGTCCGTACATGAAGTACACAGTCCGTTGTAAAATCGGTGCGCGCACCGCGGCGCGAACAGCGTGAAAGTAAGGCGAGAGAGCGAGAGAGAAAAAGGTACATTTAAGAATCGCGCGGCAATTCGCGCCGGAAGTAACATGTTATTCCCAGGCTGAGCTCGCATGAGGCTCGCTGATCTCCGGGGCGGCTGCGCGACAATACTCCGATTGTCCGTAGTTTGTTCCATTCAGCCAAAAACGAGAAAGAGAGTGGGAGAGAGAGAAAGAGAGAGAGAGAGAGACGGTAACAAGAAGCATCGACTCCGTGGAATTCGCTTTTCAAACGGGAGCTCAACCTGGCTTCTTCTGTATACGTGGAAATTATGGAGGCTATGAGAGCGAGAGAAGGACGGAGAACAAGTGCATGGGAGAGCTGGCAAATCATTTTTCACCTCGGCTTCGCCGATGCGAATATCCGGTTTAGCTTTTTATTGATTTTTCCATGAAACAAATTTTTCACAATTTCAACAAAAAACGTCTTTTTACAGTTTTATCAATATAACAGTCGCAAAGTAATAAAATGTTTCATTCACGACTGGATTAACAAAATTATAGAAATTAGTATACATAGTGACTATGGCATAAACGAATAAAAAGGTTGCTAAACATTTGGTTCATTTTTGTAATTTTTTGAGTTTGTTCTAGCGCTAGTTAAATAGTACACTAATTTCGAATGAAACATTTTTCTCCCTGTCGTATATGTAAGAAATTTGCAAATTCGTTTATTTTTGTTACCTCCATAGATTTTTTTTTATGTGAAAAAATATTCTACTCAACTAAATCTACCATGTTCTTAATTATTTTGTTCTTTGAAATTTCACCTGCGTCAAGATTTTTTCCATTTGTTTGGCTAGTTTTTTTTACAGGCCCGGGGGGTGTCTATTGTTCAGCGTTACACAGCATAAATTTCTGAAACGAAAATGGACTGGTCAGCTTCGCATGGGGTCTTAAGAAAAAGATTTTAAAGAAAACCTAGCCCTGTCGAAGATCAGTTAATTACGTGATATAAGAAAATCAATATTTTTTCAACGTGAAATACACAATAAAATGTTTAAACGAAGAATAAACTCAAACAAATGTCCGTTGCTGTCTCGTATAGTTAATACTTTTGTTTATAAACTTTTTAAGTCCAAACACAAAGGTCGAGCTTCGAAAAAGAGCAATAAAGCGTACGCGATACTTTGAAGTCAATAAATTAATTTAAATGTGTTACATAAGTCTTGCGTGACTAAATCCTATTTTGTTCAATCTGCAGCGATGGACAGGAGGAACCGAAGGAAAAGAGGAAGCGGGACGGGGAGAGGGCAGAGAGAGAGAGAGAGAGAGAGAGAACAGAGAAGACGAAGGTAACAAGTGAGAAAGGTAGTGGGGGAGGGCGCTTTTTCAAAACGCTAGTTTTCCAAGAAGAGAAGATTTATTTTTCTGAAGAGATTCCGACGGCGCTTCGCCCCCACCTAAGGCGTCCTGAGTTACGACTTACGACCTTGTGACTGCGAGGGTAGTTTTCACAATGGCCGCGCTTACGCCTCGCACGGCCTCCTCGTTCGCTCGGCTTGTATGGTATATAAGCACCGCGAGCTCCGACATCGTGTACCGATTTTTCATGCGCACCTTCAATTTCTCACTCGACATTTCCCTCGGAGCTCCTCAGGCCGGAGGAGACGGATAGCGAGCGATTATTTTTTTCTGCTTAACTTCTTAATTTTTCGCTGAAAATTTTTACGGAACTTCGCTCGCCTTGATTTATGAAGTATCATTGGGGTACGCACTTAAAAGTACCTTCAAGTTTAATACATTGCTGTGGTTGGAACTCATTGAGGACAAATTTTAATGTTTTGTTTAACTCAAAAAAAAAACTTAAACGGAAAATAAGCATTTAACACAATTTATTTATAAAAAAGTTTAATTATAACGAATTAACAATTGTCGATAAATATATCGAATTTTATGTTACCTTCATTTTTTTCTGTCTTTTTCTTATTTAAAATATGAATCATAATTCTATTACTCAAATAATTTATGTGTAATTCAAATGAAGCATTGAAAAAAAATCTACTTTAAAAGTATTTACTTAAATCTTATACATGACTAATGCAGACTCAAATTTTCGGAATGGAACCGGTTTTCCAGCAAACGCCTCTCTTCTCAGTCGTAAAATATCAGAGTAAAATTGTATGTAAATTAATCCACATTTTTTCTGTATTGGAAGTTAATTAAAGTATGTGATAAATTTTTCAATGTTAATAAATTCTTTTAAAATGTTATAAATTCTAGTTTTAGTTCTCAAATAATGTTTATTTTAATTTTATTATTAAAAACTTTAAAAAATCGTGATCGAAATAAGCCGAACGTAAAATCTTACATATTTCCAAATCTCACAAAAGCAAGGGATTAGCTTGAAAACTGATTTATGATTTAAGGTGATAATAAATTGAAAAAAGTAGTAATTATCGCATAGGCTCTAAAGAGAAGTATATCTTTGTCTCCCCACTCCTCTCTCTCTCTCTCTTTCTCGCAGCTTTTCTCCGCGGCGAGCGCTGAACATGAAAGCCTCCCGCGAGCGACTGTAGTGGCGTGCGCTCGCAGCGCCGACCAAACTTCCCGTGAAGCGATAAATTCTAGAAACAATAGGAAACTCGCCCGCTAGACAATAGAAGAAATATACCGGCGTCGCCGCCCCGGCAAAGCTCTTCGTTGTATCTCCCCGCGCAAAGGCCAACGGAAGTGTTTTTCGGCTTTATTTTCGGGACGGAGAAGGTCTAGTTAAAAAGAAGCGAATGTGCGCGGACTCGTTACTGAGCGGCGCCACTTATACCTTCTGTACTGGCAGATATCGCATTCCCGCGCTTCTACTGGCGAATCATTGCGCTCTTTTAAGAGCATTCCTTACCAGTCACAAACGCCACCTAGAGAAAGTTTGCCGATGTCAGACACTAAAGAACATTTTTAAAATACTTTCATTAAGTACACTGCAAAATTTAAGCTGAAAATATTATTTTTCAATGCGGAAGTTTTGATCGCAAGCTCGGTCTAGATGGCACACAGTAGTGGTAGACACTGTCTTGACGTCGATTATTCTTGCAGCCATCTATATATACGTGGAAAAATTGTATTTAAAATTATAAACAAATACCAATCCATATCCCATGGAATGGTATATCAGTTGAGCAAAGTTTCATATACCGTGCGCGCAAGCACAAATTCACGCAATTTAAAAGATACTTATTTTAATAGCCTGTAAGCTTAAGTAAAGCAAAAACTAAAAATTTGTTTGTTAAATTACATGAATTCTTTGTGTAAAAGTAAAATGCGCACCAACCTGTAACGAGATAATTGAAAAGATTTTCTCAAAATGTCAAACATTACAGTGTCGTTTTCAGTCTGTCTCCATATAATTTTGGACATTCAAAAATCATTGGAAACGTCAGTCCGACGTCAGTCAACGTCACAGTCCTGTCAGAAGTATGCATTCTCAGAGAAGTGTCGAGACCTCACCCCCGCTGTGTGGAACTATATACCTAGCGCCGTACGGAAAGGTACGATCGCAACCAGGCGCCCTTTCCAAATCTCTTATAATATCCTCAAAATTGTCAATCAGCGTTGTTCTCCTATTATCAATATTTTTTACAAATAATTCTATCTTATTTGTGTTGAGCTGATCTTATATATAACTATTATAGTCTTTTTGACTTAAAAGCCGAATTTACTTTGTAAAAAATGAGTAATTTAAAAGTTGAACAAAAAAAAATTATCGGCAGCTCGGACGTTCTCACAGCCGCAAGAGTAGATTCGATCTTACTTTGGGAACTTAATTACCTGAAATCGGGCGCATCCTTCAACATACTAAAAGGAAATGAGGGCGTATCCGAAACTCACGCATTTCTTGAAAGGAGACCCCTGCTGTTTCAGCCTGCAAGCTGTACCTGAATTACTTTTTCAAACGCATCACATTATCGTTATAAATATTAATAACAGTTTTAAGCCCAAATTGATGGTTCGCAGGAGCAAACACCATTTAACACAAACTATGCATGTTTTTATTTTGTTCGATAAATTAACTTACGAGGCTCCTGCTTCATCCTTTAATAAAAAAAAAAGCGTGCCAACATCTTATCAACAAAAATCGTACTGTTTACTCGAGCTGTCATCGTACCAAATTGTTGTTTTTTCTTTATTTCACAATTTAATTTTTTTTTGTCATTTTCGTTAGCTTAGTTCTCGACACGTCGGCCAAAATAATGAAAGCCAAAATTTTACAAAAGGCATTATTTAACTTTGCCAAGATAAGTGGACGAGCGCGTGTACAGTGCGGAACAAGGTAAAAAAGGAATAGAAAGAATCGAGGGAGCGAAAGCGCAGAGGAGGCCAGCCAGTCTAAGAAGCTAATCGGGTGAGCAATGCTTAAATCACAGTCGATTCGAATCGAGTGATTCTCCCTCGGCGTCTCCTCCTTAACTCTTCTCTCCCCGGAGGGAGAGCCCGGCCATGAGATAAAGCGTCCGTGCCGGCTCGTTCGCGGGCCCGCGCCATCGCGATCCGAGATAAACGCGCGCGAGCAAACGCACCGAACTCTCTCATTTGCGCCGTTCGCAAATCCACCGATCCGAGGGCCCGCTCGTTCACTCGAGTTTAAAAGCGCATTCCAGCGCGGGGTTAAAGGAGAGAGAGAGAGAGAGAGAGAGAGAGGGAGAAGGGGGAGGAAGGTGAGCGAGGTGAACGCCGCGCGGGAGAAAAAGAAACGACGGTGCTGCCTCGCTGCCGCTAATGCGTTTCCCTAATGAACGTTTTCTTTGTCTCGGTCAAACAGCGCAGGGAGAGAGAAACAGCGAGAAAGAGAGAGAGAGGGAGTGAGACGGAGGCTGGCCGCACGCCTCGGACAAAAGCGCGAGACAGCTTCTTAACGGACTTTGACCTGCCAAATTTGCCTTTTCCAGCGTCTCTCTCTCTTTTCTTTTGCCGAAATTGCCTTTTAGTTGCACCCGCGAGCCGGCATTTTTTTACTTTTCTCTATGAATTCTGAAAGAATAAATTAGTGACTCTTTGCGCTCTTACCGCACTTTTTACCCTTTATTTACTCAAAGACTCGCTTTTTTTCGACTTTTTATAAAGCAATTTCATTTGTGGCTTCGGGGTGAAAGTTTCATTCCCTATTAAAGTAGCAAATATCCTTGGATTCTTCTGCAAAGCTTCGATTAAGGACTTAAAGCGCCGAAGAAAGAAGGAGGCTAAAATAAAGCAGTAGGCGTATAAATCAGCTTTTTCAATAATTAATAGCCAAACGGGCTATAAAAAAAGGCCTCGTTATTTCCCCCCTATAGTACAAAAGCAGCGCATTAAATTCTCCAAAAAAGGCCGTGCGATAAAAGCCAAAAGAGAATGAAAGTGAGTAAAAAAAGGCGAGAAAAGAAAAGGGAAGACAAAGAGAAAATAGTCGGCGATGTGTGTGCTGTCCTCGGAGCTCGCGCGCGCGCGCACCTCCTTTCGAGATTCCATTTATTTTCATAAATTTAAAGCAATGCGTTTAATTGGCCCGGGGGCGCGCGAGATAATCTCGCCCCGGTCGCCTCTCGGTTTCTCCTCCCCCCTCAGGCCTCCTCCCTCGCAACCGCGCCGGTGACTTATCGGTGTGGCTCTTTTTCGCCGTGGCCGATGCTGCTCCTCCTCCTCCCCCCTCTCCATCTGAACTCCGGCTTTGCAATTCACGCGGTCGCCACGCTAATTCCGCGCTTGAGCGACAGCGGCCCGCGCGAACTTCGGAAGTGGAGCCACTCATTTTCGCCGGCGCCGCTCTCGATATATGCGTGCGACGGATCTCTCCCTCTCTCCGTATATGTAGCTGCTATATCTATGTATACCTCGGCGATATCCTGACTTTTCTGCGTGCGCGTCGCCGCCGCTCTGGACCTTGACTTAGGCCTCAGTGTGCCTCTCGCTCCCTCTCGCGCGTTATACGCCGGATTCGAGCTCCTATTAATACGAGCGCGGGGTACCGCGCGTGACAGTTGACTGACAGACGGATTAATTTTTTATGCTCGAGCTTTTCGTATTCATGGGAACGCGGAATCGCATTCTAATCGTGCTAAATTTTGCGCGCGCCTTTTTTTCTTTCTCCCTCGCTCTCAGGACCCGAAAATTGACACTTTGATTAAGCATTTCGGCTTTTTTATACACCCACCGTGAGACACCATTTGATTTGATAATAAAAGGTTGCGAATAAGACTTTTAATCCTGTTATCTTATATTCACTTTTTTTACTTCCTAATATTATGTTCTTTTTATGCCCAGCCAACTGTAATGATCTCCTTCTTTTAGAAGCAGTTTTGTTTTACTTTTCGAAATATATCGCTGCAGAAAATTATTTCATGTAAAAGTAAAAGAGAATCTATTTCTATTAACTATAAGATTTAAAATAATAATTTATTATGTACATTATTACAATATGTGCAATTATCATATTATGTATTATTTGATTTTTTACTTTACTTGGTTTGTTAAATTACATAAATATTTCTATTATAGCGCGGTACTTTTATATTTTTAAAAACAAACTTAACCAATCCTATTGTATGTAGTACAACTAAAGAGTTTATAATTTAGTTTATAAGTTCTTTCTCATTGCTGTTTAAAATTAATACTTTTTATTTCGACGTAAAAGAAAATAGATAAAAAAAACTCTCCTTCAAAGTATACATTATTATTCTTTTCTAGAAATCTGAAGATAAAAACAAAAATTTTCAGTGTTGTCGAAAAAGAATCCTAAAAAATAAAAAAGTTATATCATGCACCCCCACCCTCACTCACTCACGGGCATTTTAAAAAATGACATATTTCGACCTTATATGACTCAAAACATCTGTCCGAGATACTCTTTCGAAAAGTTTATTTTCTAGCATCCAGAAGGAATTTAAAAAAAATAAAATAAACCAGTTATTGCATGAGAAAACACACTAGAATAAATATTTCAGCGCAAGATAGGAAAAAATAGTGTGGATAAAAGGTATTAGAATAAAGCTAAAAGCGAAGTTTTAACTTGGAGATAAAAAAAAAAGAGAGATAAAACGGGTGGAATTTGGAAATACAGAGCGAAGGGCGGGCGCGGAAAGGGGGGTTTATAACGAATACGTCGGAGCGCGAAAGGGCGCTGCGAAAGGGACACTTAAAACGAATGCGAAAGAGAGACGAGAGGAGGCAGCGGGGGTGGCCGAGGGGGCGGGGAGAGATCCAGTGTAAAATAGTGCCGGGGTGGAGGGAAGATAAGGGCAAGAGAGCGAGGCGAGAAAAGTGGAATTGGACGACGGCCGGTGCTAAGGCTATCCCAGCGCTCTCCCTCTCTGTCACTATCTCGTTTGCACGAAACGCGGCAGCCTGCTACGTATTCAAAATACGTCAATACTGCAGAGAATTCGGGGGTCGGCGTATTCTGTCGCTCCACGTTCGCCGCGGACGCGCGTCGATGTGTGTGCGCGCACGTCCGAAGAAACCGGGAAAGTCCGAGTGTCCAACAGGAACGAGTCTTCCGCCCCCGCCAAGGAGGGTGGACGCGAGCGTTCGCAGCTTATGTATATATATCTCTCTAAATTGTGGTAGCGCACGTTTCGCCATTATCGATGAAATTCTCCATCGAGTTCGTCCTAAAGCACATTATATATTTTCTTACAATTACGCATTTTTTTTTAATCTGGTTTTTAGTTATCTTTTGAAAATAGAGAATTGTATTCGCTGGATGTTAGGCTCAAGTATTTGCTTTTTCAAAATTGAGTAGTGGAAAGTCTAGAACATTTTTTATTGATGAGTATTTGGATGGGAAGTGGACTCGAATGATCAGGACTGTAAAGAGGAAGAAACCATTTTTATTAAATTTTATTAGATCTTTTTCAATCTCCGCAAGTAATAGTAGTCCCATTTTCGTTATCACCCATATGATCCCATGTTAAAAATGCGTAAATACATTCGTAATTTTTTTACTGAAAAAAGGAAGTAGTTAATTCTTTAAGTGGCTCCAACTAAATTTAGTTGATACAATGAAATTATTTAGTTGCCTAGTAACTTTTAAACTTTTCAAAATATCATTTATGTTATGAACAACTGAAAAATAAATAAGCAGGGCATTTTTATGCAGTTTATAAGACGCAATAAAGTATTTATTGGTGCACGTCGTTTTGAAAGTTTACATAAGAAAGGAAAGCGCGCGGTAACTTTATCGCTGTAAGCAGCATTGGCCAGCTACCCTGAGCCTGAAAGAGAGGGGAACAGTAGTACCATACTGCATTAAAAAAAAAATATTTATTTATAGTAAGAATTTCAATACTGTAGACAAACAAATTACGAGATTTACTGTAAAAATTTTTCAAGTATTAGCGTGTGTAAACAGCAACTATTGCTGATATTGTAAACGCTTTTCAAAATGGATAATTATGCATAAAATATATTTCTCTATGTTTCTGAAATTGAAACTACGCAGCGTATGAAAACATACCTAATATTCAAATAATTGTGACTTATAAGTTGTAGTTTGAAGATTCAATAAATGAATTTATACGTCACTTACTTTATATTTAATTTCGATATACTAAAATTTCTACTTTGTACAATTCAATTACAATTAAATGAAAATATCGAGCGTCCGTGGGGCTTTCCTGTAAAAGCAGTAAAATAAGGCGAGAAGATTGTAAGACAATGTTCATAAAAAAAATGGTGACCGTAGAAAATAAGCGAGGAAAATGAAAAGCAAATAGCAGATCGTATAGGCAAAGTGACCATTTTCCAGCACCGGGGGCAAAAAGAAGGTGCTTCCGCACTTGTAGTTGCGAGACGAAGTGCCACTGGTCTTGGTAGAGCCAAGAGGGGTTGTTCCCCTCTCGGCAAAGCTCTCGCGTTAAAGGTGCCTACTCAACTTCGTCTGCTTAAAGAAAACGCAGTCGGAAGAAGCTTGGTGAAAGCATTTCTCCCAGTGTACACGAGAAATTTAAAGTCCACATCCTACCAAGCCATGTGAATGAAATAAATTAGGTTTTCTTCGTTTGAAGTGTGATCAGCTGATTTTCACTAATTTCAACGTGTCTTTTTTTTATTCCACAACGCAATCTTTGTATAAACAAGTCCTTTTAAATAAAAGTGCAGCGAGTTTAATGTAATCATTTTAATGGAAAAGTCTTCATGTGAACATATTTTTTATTACATGCTGTAAGAAATATTATTGAACAACATCTGCATGTTTAAGAAAAAGTTGAGTCATGAGAAAAAATGTGTATTTTTTACGTATATTAATAATTTACATCTTATATTATTTTCATTTTATTTTATTAATGTTAATGGAAATTATTCCTCAGAAACAATGTAACATTATCGCAAAAAATTTAATTTATTTAAAAAAAATTTTAAATTTAATTTATTTAAAAAAAGTTTTAAACTAAAATTCTTAATTTTAAAAAATGTGACATTATAAAAAACTAATTTTCCCTATATAATTTTAATAAAATAAATTAAATATTTTAGTGAAATCATAAAAAATATATAATTAAAAAAATTAAGTAAAAAACCTTTTATCAATTTTCGAAGCGTTTGCGTGTGTTTTAATGAACTGAATATTTTATCTATATCCCGAGAAATTGGGGTTATCTAAGAAACTTGAAGATTTATCGCGTATCATTAAACACAGAAACATGATTAGTTTTATGAAGTAAGATAATTCTATATTTTCAGTCGTCAATGAGTTCTCCACGACTCATCACGTCAACAAACTTATTAAGCAAAATATTGTCGTTTGTCTTCTCTTAAAGAAAATGGCACTGCTTTCTAATTATTATAGTTTGGATTGTCTACTTGTTTTATTAAGTGTATTGAGTTTTTTGTACATATATATAATAAATAGCCATGTATATTGGAAAAAGCGGGGTGTAAAGTCAGTACCAGTGACAAGTATTTTCGGCAACTTTTATGAATGTATTTTAGCAAGAAAACCATTAAGGCAGTTTTTTAAGGAGTGTTATGATATTAGTGAAAAAGACAAGTTTATTGGTTTTTACGTGTTTCACAAACCCTTTCTAATGGTCAGAGATCCAGAAGCAATAAAGAACGTTTTAGTAAGAGATTTTAAAAATTTTTCTAATAGATGCATGTCACCAAATTCTAGTGATTTTATCGGAAGTGTTAATATATTTTCATTGAAAAATCCAGCTTGGAAGATTCTGCGTCAAAAACTTTCGCCAGTCTTTACATCTAGTAAGCTTAAAATGATGTTTGACGGAATGCTGGAAACTGGTGTAGACTTAGATTCTCATTTGAAAGGCCTTGTCCTTAATGGTAATGTATATAAAATATTTCTTTTAAACTTAACGTTCTGCACTTTACAATTATTCATTATCATTACCAGATTTATTGAATACAAATTGTTATATTTCAGATGATTGCAACGTCATTGACGTAAAAGATTTATGCGAAAAATTTACAACTGATGTTATTGGATTAATCATGTTTGGAATGAAATTAAATGCTCTCAATAATCCAAACTCTGAATTTCGTAAAGAAGGAAAGAAACATTTTAAAAATTCTTATTCGAGACATTTTAGTTTGTTGTCACTTTTCTTTATGCCCCAAATCGCTAAGTTACTTGGATTAACATTTTTTGATCCTGAAGTATCATCGTTTTTTAAAAGAGTTATACCTGAAGCAATGAAGGAAAGAATCAAATGTGAAATTAAAAGAAATGACCTTTTAGATGCTTTTATTGACATAAAAAAAACCTATCAGGATGAACAAAACGAATTCTACTACTGTAAGTTACAACTAGAGTAAACCGATTAACAAATAAATTTTGTAAAAAATAAAAAAAAATAATTGTTATTAATTTTTATAACGGTTTTCAATGAATCGTAAACTATGTTTTCAGATTTTCAAGATGACGGTTTAGTAGCAACAAGCATAGTATTTTTCTTAGGAGGATTTGAACCTTCTGCTTCCATGATGTATTTTACTTTATATGAGTTAGCTAAAAATCTAGATGTACAAAAGAAACTGAGAGAGGAAATCGTAGCAGCGTTAGAAAAAACGAATGGAAAAATTACATACGACATGGTATAAATAAACTTCTTATTCTGCTGAATTATTATTACTAGTCAATTTTATTATTAAAATTTATTTATTAGAATGTAAATTTGATATAACGTAGGTAATGTCGTTACCTTATTTGGACATGGTATCTTCTGAAGGGTTAAGAAAGTATCCACTACTTCACTTTGTGGATAGAGAAGCTGAGGAAGATTATACGTTTCCAGGCACAAACGTAACGATTGAAAAGAAAACACCTTTAATTATATCGCTGACCGCATTGCAAATGGATCCAAAATATTTTCCTGATCCGGAAGTTTTTGATCCAGAACGTTTTTCTCCTGAAAATAAAAAGAAAATTCCACCATTCGCTTACCTTCCCTTTGGAGAAGGACCTAGAAACTGCATTGGTATTTTTAATTACGTTATTATGCTATCCAATTCCATGAGTGCTGAGTTCAAACTCAAAAAAGTATAAGAAACTTAATTTTCGTTTACGATTTTTTCTTTTTTAGGAATGCGAGTTGGTTTGACTCAAGCAAAAATTGGCCTTGTGCACATCATTTCAAATTACGAGGTGACACCTTGCAAAGAAACTCCCATTCCAATGGAATTCGACAGTTGCACACTATTTACTAAATCTTTGCACGATGTGAAATTAAATTTACGAAGGATAAAAAGTAACTAATTATAAATTAGGCAGGAAATTATACTTAATTCAATCTAAAACGTAGGTTATTTTCGTGGATTTTTTAAATTTATTGATAATACGATTTATTAAAAATATTATAAGAGATTTAGATGTTCTTTCTCCAAAACAGGGAATAAAAAAAGTTATTAGTCCCAAGAGAAATGAAGACGGGATCTTTAGAAGAGAGATTTTAAAAACTATATCGTAAGCCGCTTGGTAATGCTTGAATCTACTGCTATGCAATATGAATGTTTGGTAAGCAAAGTTTGAATGGACGAATTGGCAAAGTTGTATCAACAATTTTGGCTGGATGAACTTGAACTTTTCTTAGGTTGACTGGTCTTATGTGTACAATGCACGCAGTGTACGTACGGAGGATAACGGCGCGGCGTAACTTCCGCAGACCTTCGGCGAGGGAAAGGTGCCCAACGGAGTATAGGTTGGTACGACGGGAGAATTAGGAACAATCGCCAAAGGCAAACTCCGAACGACGAGAAGCGGAGACGAGGCCCGTTGTTTAACCAACAGTAACGCCAACGCGAGGCGCCAATCACGCGCAAAGACAAATAGAGAATCTACGGACCATCGCTGATTGTCACAAAGAACTCTGCCCCAAGATGGCCGACCCGACAGCATTGGCTGGGTACGCTTCTGCAAACCGTGTGCTGAAAATATCTGGAGAGACGTACCTTGAATACCGAATTCGACCTCCTACTCCTATGATCTTCATTTCGCTGGTTAGACGCGCCGGTAATACGCCGTATGCCTATAGTCACCTTTGCTTCTTCTTCCTTTTTTAAGTAAACATCCACGTTTTATTTTATCCTACACTGATTACGTTTTCCATTTATTTTCTTCTTACCTAAGTTAAACTTATGTCAAAAATATATCATCTTCATTAAAGTTAATCTTATGGTTGATCCCGCAAGTTAACTTAACGTTAAGTATTACCTGAAAGTGAATGTCCTGAAGATCTGGAGGTCACGATATAAGAGGATTTAGTAATTTATTTATAACTTATACAAACTTACTTCTATTCAATTTTTCATTTCATTATTAATTACTAGAAACGTTTAAAAAATTGTAATAGCTAATTTAATATTTTACTCTTCGTCTTATATTACGCAAATAAATCAATGAGCCAACACATATTTATAATACGTATTCGACAAAAGTCATAGTAGAAACTCATAATTTAGTATTTCCGCATAAAATATGATCGTGTGAAAAAATGATCGAACCAAGGCGCGAATAAAAGGCGTAATTTTTTGCCGGTTTTGAAGGTTCGAGAAGGAAAAAAAAAGCTAAATTCGAAGCGAAAGGGCAGGCTTCTCGGCTGGCGTACTTGCGAAGAAGGTGGGAGAGGGAAGAGTCCAGAGGTTGAAAAAGGGATGCTGGACTCGCGTGTGTGGCTATCGATCACAGGCTTATCCACCCCCGGCGGTCTCCTCGGAAATTCTCATCCCCTCGAGTTACAACGAATTTACCTAACGTAGGCACCGTAGGCTCTCTCCTCGCACTTTGCCCTGTCTCTATCTCGGCGCTTTCCCCCTTTCTCTCGCTCTTTTCCATCTTCCGCCTCGCGCGCGCGAGGGAGGGAGGAGGGGGGGGGGTCTCCCCCTATGCCGCCCCCCTCTCCCGTGACTGTCCATCTCGCTTCGTCCATCTCTTACATCTTACTCGCTCCGTCTCCTTCCTCTTCGCATGTATCTTCACTCTTTCATTCTCGCACCCCCGCAATTGCTCTCTCGCTCGCCCGCTCTCTGCCCGCGAAGGCCTACGCTGCCGGAGAAAGGGAGCGAGTGGGAGTAAGGGGGTGGCAGCCCGCGCGGCGGCGGCGGTGGCGAGAGAGAGAAAGCTTGTTACGTGACGGACCCTCCGTACCTTGCCAAGATGAGACGAGCGCGAGGCAAAGGGGAGCGTAGCTTTTAGAGCCTGGAATATTCACGAGCCGAGGCTTCCTCGGACAACGAAAGCATATCCCACACACTTGACATGCCGAGGCGCCTCGGTGAACTTCGCCAAACCGATCGCTTAGTGCGATCAGCTTATTTTATTCTCCAAATTTGCTTTTTTTACTAAATTATGCGACTATTTTCTTCCGTAAAAATAGATTTCAAAAAAAAATGTTAAATCTAATAATTGACACTTCATAAAAAATTGATAAAATAATCTAAGTTAGATATTTATTACAAATTTTCGGTTGGTTAGGCAACACGATCATCTTATTTTCTTCGCGAAATATCCACATTTTAATTAGTAATTTGATTTTTTTAATGATAAAGGAGACGATTGAAGTACTTAAAGGAAAAATAATGCATCAAACTTATCGTTGCGAGATGATGGACAGTAAAGAGTTAATTTTCAATTAACAATCTATTTTTACATAAATTGATAAAAAAAAGTGCCAAAAATAAGTATTCGCACTGTAAGTTTATAAAATAAGCACTTAGTAAAATAAATTTACAGCGCGTTGTAAAAACAGTAAGGCAATAACCGGCACGACTCACGCCGATCGGTAAGCCAGCGCGATCGCACCTCATTTTCTTCTGGAAATGCGCTTAGCAAATTGATAAACCCGGCCGCTTTTACTTTTTCAAAGGCAAAAAATCCCGTGTAAAATACTTATGGACAGTACATCTGCAGCGCGCTGTAAAAAAATAAAGCAATATAACTGGGAACGGCTGCTGCGGCCGATCGGCAATATATCGATATTCCCGACGTGCCTCGTCGAGCAGTCCGTCAAACGTCGGCTGGCTGATTGCCGGTGCGACGAGCTATATATTTCGCAGTTTTAAAGCGCCATAACGCCGCGCGGGAGAGAAAGCGGCCGCAGGAGCTTTTCGACTGCGGTGCCGGTTCGAGTGCCAGTCGTAAACGCACTATTGTGGAGGAGCCGCGCGCGCGGAAGCTGGCCCACGTACCACTGGCACATTTTGACCGCGTGCGGAGAGGCCCGCGCATGTGTGGGCTGCATGCTCGCCTCGTTTCCGAGCTAAGCACCTCGTCCGCGCGCCTCTCCGCAAGGCCGTAAGTATGTAGCTCCTCGTTCATTTCGGCTTGCAATATTTTTCCAAGCTGCTTGTCCACCCGGACGACCAGATGATAGGTTCTCCTTTCTAAACATTTCCTACTTATTTGTTTGCTCTCCCTTAATATTTAAAGCAAATGTTGCCTTTAGAGGGCTTAACTCTCGAGTACTTTTAAGGAACGCAAACTTTTTTTTCGTTTTAAAATTTTAGCCGGTGCTTTTGTACTTAAGTGCTTAATAGGTGCTTGGGCTCACGGAAAGTTTTTTCAAGTTTGATCATTTAAATATTGTCATGGAAATTTATATCTATATGAATAAAGTCAAATTTTTCGTAGATTAATATTTGTAGAAACTTGATTGATATAAAATAATAAAATTTTAAAAAGTATTTATTTCATAGTGCAATATTTTTATGTTTAATATATTTTTTTAGTTTTAAATAAATATATTAAAATAAATGAAAACCCTATGACGACACACCTGCGCCGTATGGATCTTTATAGAGAGAAACGAAAAAAAATCGCCTTCTACCTATTAAAAGAACAAACGATTTTTATTTGACGTTATATACGTTAAATAAACGTTATACAACAAATGAATATTTAAAGAAAAAAATCGAAAAAGTACATAAACAGTTTAAAAGTAATCCACCGTAAAAGAATAAGATAATTGCAAGATTTACAAGGAGGGATTTTTATCGCGTAAGTAGAGGCGCACGAAAAGCCGTGGGAGGGAGAGGAAGAATTTCCCGAGACTGCGCCGCCCGCTGAGTGTACAGCGCGTCCTTTGCTCGGCGAACAATAGGGCCAGGGCGACGGCCGCTGTGTGCAATCGGCCGGGGCAATCGGTGACGGTTTTACAGTCGCTGAAAATCCAACGCGCAGATATACGACGCCCGCTCCGCTGCGCGCCCCGTCTGCGTGCGCATTCAATGCCTCCAGCTCACCGGCGAGCGACGACGACTTCGCTCGGGCACAATTTTCCCCGCCGTTCCGAGCTCGAGACAGGGGGAGGGGACCATCGCGAATTACGAAACGTCCCGCACGAAAATCACTTTTTCTCACAATTTCTTCGCGCTCGCTCTCTTAATCTCTCTGTCTCAAACTCTCAATTGATAGTTTTCTCTTTTGGTGAATCTGTTTTTCACTAAATTTAGATTAACAAACGTTTGGAAAAGTGCACGGGCGAGTCACTCATGAAGAATTCCGCAACATTTAACAAAAGTCTTTAGTAAAATTTTGAAGAGATTTTAAAAGTATTTATTAAAAAGTTGCAATTTTTACAAGATATTCTTAAAAGATATTTTTTTAATATTTACTATCAATTGAATCAGTGTATTGAAAGCAAAATTTCAATTAACATGCTCTATGGAATAATAATGGGTATCGTTTTTACTACAATCAAGTGGTTCATATTTTATCAGATTCTACTGACCAATATGTGTAAAAAAGGGAAAAAACTAAAACACTGAAAAACAATTTTGACACGAAAACTAATTCAATTATTTTCTTACAGGTTTTAGCGAGCGTAATTCCTTAAATTTCTCTAGAAGCTACAAATCTTTTACGAGTATAAATACAAGCAGTTGTTTAACAGTTGAAAAGTCTAAGATATATAAAATTCCAAAGGACTCGGAAAAATCAGGTTTAAAGTCAATCCGAGTTCGAATCCATCGTAACAGTTTCCAAGTGACTTCTCTACTTTTCACTTTCTTCCAAAAGAAAAAAAGAAAATAAAAGTGAAGAGACGCTCAATAGAAGAGAAGCATTTTTCGGTATACACTTCGAAAATTCGAAAAAAAAAATACAGTGAGCAAGAGTGAAATTTAGAAAGTGGCGAGAGAGATAGAGAGAGGGGTGGAGGGGTGAACAGGGGGAGGAGGGAGAAAAAGTGTAGACCAGCTCGTGTGGTATACGCGGGGCTCGCGCAAACAAATCCTCGGTTCCCCGAGTCCTCCTGGGACCAACATAATCCGCCCCTGCGTGCCCGCACCCCTCAGGCTATCTTTCCGGACCCTCCGAGCTGTGGAGGATATAGATTCTCGCGATTCGCGACGCGTCGGGAATCGCATGAATAATTTCCCTCCCGTCCTCCCACCTCCTCTTCATTCCAGGCGTCGAGAGAGAGAGAGAGAGAGACAGAGACGATAATGCCTTCCTCTTAGAATCGCGCGTTCCTCGTTCGAAAAAAAGAAGATAAAAAAATAAATTCTTATTGTCTAGAGGGGGTGGGCAGATTCACTTGGCAGCGTAACTTAGTGCTTCTTTAATAAAAATAACTGCTTAAAAATAATTTGAAGTTATATCGGAGAGCCGAATAAACATTCCTTTAAAAAAGCTTTTTATATGGTTGCTTTATTATCAAATTCCTCGTCATTTCCCAGTAAAAAATTTGTATCCGAGATAATTTTATTGAAATATATAATCGAAAAATTGGCTTTTATATTTAAATAGCCAATGAATCGTGTAATTTTCATTGGCAAAAAATATGCAGAATTTTAATTCGACGCGACGAACATTATATTTATTTTTTTTTAACGAAAATGCGAGGCTCGCACCGTGTAAATATTTACAATCGCAGCCAAATTAAATGCAATGAGTTGGAAGCCCATCAATTCGTAAAGAGCAATCGAGAGCGAGGAGGAATCGCATATTCCGGGCATAATCGCCTTGGAATTTAATCTGCGGCATGGTTCCTCCGTGGAGTGCATAGTTTATTCGCCGCGTAGAGCACACGGTATCTCCTCACGCCGCCCCTTGCTCTTCTTCCCCCGTCCTTCTCTTCCCTTCTCTCTCTCTCTCTCTCTCTCTCTCTCTCTCTCTCTCTCTCTCTCTCTCTCTCTCTCTCTCTCTCTCTCTCTATCTCTCTCTCTCTCTCTCTCTCTCTCTCTCTCTCTCTCTCTCTCTCTCTCTCTCTCTCTCTCTCTCTCTCTCTCTCTCATCGATTTCGAGTGGAGGTGCAGACCGAGCTTATATAGTTGCTACCGGTAGTCGTGCCTGGCCTTCTCATTGATTGGCAGGACTCCGAGATTTGTCCATACTTTATGGAGCCAGGCTCAATACACTTTGTCGTCAATATGACGCTTTTATTCGCCTGGGCATTTATTGACTTATGGAGCGAACTCTTTCATACGATCTTTTATGAGATAAAAGCAAAAATGGTCCACCAATTGGGCTTTTTAAATATTCATATAGGTCAAAGCTCTCTCTCTCTCTGTTATTGTCTTGTAACCAATAGGTTACAAGACAGAATACTGAGTAAATTTTTATATAAGGAATCGACATACACAATAATCAATGATATTCAAGTAGGAGCGTTTTAAGGATGTTCCTTAGCTTAAAAACTTTTTCTTGATTAAAATAGCAGATCGCACAAATAGAGTGCAATTTAACTAATTATGATCATTCAAGTTATGATGACCTATTCTGTTTAGCAGACATAATACGGAACATTTTTCATTTTAGTTCGTTTTGTTCACTTTGTCGTTAAAATTAAATTATCGTTTAATAATTAAATCTCATTAAAAATTTATTAAATAATATATAGTACACAAAACCGTAAAATATCGATTAAAATTAGTCGAAAAAAAAGGATTAATGCAAAAAATAAACGACAATACAGATATACTGCGGAAGATGACTAAAATAAATATTCAAAGCTCGTTGGAAAGTTTTTTCCAAATTATTTACCTTTGATATATTTTTTTCAACTATTTATACTAAATTATAGTATTAGAAAAAACATATTTCTCATTAAAAAGTCTCCTTTGGAGTTGAGTTGAATATTACTAGCGGGGTGCTAAAAATTTAAATGCGCTCGAAGCTTACCCAAATTACTGTTTCTTCAAAGTTTTACGGAAATTCAAGGCAACTTGATTTCCCGCAGAGCGCAACAATATTCAAGGATACTTGAATTTCGAGAAAAAAAATGACGACTTGTCGCTGCAAGTAAGTTTCGCCAAGGCAATGAGTCGCGAAGGGCAGACGCGGCGGAGAGGCGCGAGCTGCGGGCGAAATTGCGCGAAAAAGAAGGAGCACCTTGCGGGGAACGAGAGAGAGAGAGAGAGAGAGAAAGAGAGAGAGAGAGCTGATGGGTCTTCCTTCGGTTTTCTTGCTTGATTTTCGGTAATTACGGCCGAAAGGCCAGCAATCTCTCGCGGAGGCGGTGGTCAAAGGGCTTTTTCGAGACCCCCGTCCGGGCTGAAATCGCTCGGCAAATAACGGCGAGAAATGAGAAAAAGAGAGACATCGCTCGGCGGCGGCGCCCCGCACCGTTCGCTCTCTCGCGCGCATCGCGCACACGGCGCTCCCTCATTATTCCGCCGATCACTGCGAATTCTCCTCGACCGGAGGCCGCCCGTCGGCTCTTTCATCTGGGCGCTCGCGGGACGTGCATACGTGCCGTGTAATTGAATAGAATGACTTTTTTAAATAGGCTGCCGGGCGCCGGTAGCCTACCTCGGGGACTGCCGCCCCAGCGGGGAAATTGAATATCGAGAAATTACGGAAGATGGACGAGACGGCCCTTTAAATGTACAATAAAAGGAGCTTTGGCGCGGAAGGCGCGCTGCCTGACTCCTCCTCGTCGTCTCCTTTTTTTTCTCTCAACTTCTTCCCTTACCTCCCGAGCTAAGTGCTTTTCGAGCGAGGCATTTTCTCTTTTAATGAAGTTGTAAGAATGTCTACGGACTGCGCGAGATTTTTATTAGCGGCGCAATCTCATATTGAAGAAAAATTTATCATTATCAAAGAGCAATGATTACCTTAACATTAAAAAGTAGCAACCCCGTATCGTCCTAGAAAAGGTTCATCTCAAATTGTAAGATGTATACGAAAAACTAGTATTCATTACGAATTTCTCATACACTTTCTGTAATAAATATTGATTTGAATCATTTGCGCTTGGCTTAAAGATTTTTTAAAATGTATAAAAATAGTTTACAAATATTAATATAAAAATATAGTTGTCATTTTTTTCAAGATGAATCGTCAGAAACACAAAATAAAAGAAGATATACTTTCAGTATGAGTGTCACTATGGCCCGAATGAGCACTTATTCAACGTTATGCAAAAACAATAAAGTTGAAAAAAAATGTTATAGCTGTGAATATTGTTTGTGTTTTGCGTCGGTTAATTTATTGCAGTCGACTTTTCGATGAATTATCTATTCGTCTTAAGGTTTACAAAATGTGAACTAATTAAATGACATATTTTTTATATTAATTAACATATCATAAGATATTGCTTTAAGAAATATTGACCATTATCTCGATTACAAAGTAATAAAAAGTTGGTTGATTGAACGCGTCAAAAACCACAGTGCTTCGCCAACTCTTGCTAAATATTACGTCGCGCAAAGTGCTATTAAATTTATCGCTCCTTCATTAAGAAAAAATGTAGCGATAAGAAATTCAGGTTGCGAATTTCAGCGGGAACGTCAAACATCACTTCAACAAAACAAGTGTACTTAGATACACGAAGATCGCCACGAAGTGTCATTCGATTTGCCATCACTAAGACGAAAACAAGAGATCAATTAAACGAAAAATGCGAACTGCGGCGAGCAATAATTGGATTGAAGAAAAGTGAAAGGAGAAGTGGCCGCGGAGAAAAGGGAAAGCAGCGCACGAGCAGCTCTATAATAAGTGGAGTGGAGGCCCCGGCGCAGTCGGTAGCGAAAGTGCAAGCACAGCGCTAGCGAGGCGAAGCGCAAAGGTCGACATTAAAAGTTTGCCCGGGCGAAGAATATCCCGGCGCTATCCGCCGGGAATCTCGATTCGCTCGCTTGGGAGCTTCGGGGGCCGCAACGGATTCATTAGGCGCAGGGAGGTTCATTAGCAACCCCCGCGGCGCGCCTGCGCGCGACGTTTCACTTTTCTCCCTTTCGAGAAGGAACGATCGCCCCGCGGACGAAAGTGCAGCGAGAGAGGAGTACCGCGCGAGGCCGGATCTGCCGCGATAATCTCTGCGGCGTGCCGCGAGAGCGCCGAGGGCACCGCCTGAGGGGGGGGGGGGACTGGAGTGCAAATACCGCCGAGGCGCAAAAAAGGAGCAGGGAAAAAGTGTGTCGGTAAGCTCGCCGCCCAGGGAGCCAATCTCGCCTCACTGGGTTACGCGACTCTCCTCCTCCTACTCGCTCTGTGTATAGCTCTTTTTTTAGTCGATTTCGAACGGCTTTATTTTCAGCCCCGTGAAATTTTTTTATTACTGAAAATTTGATTTTTTACATTTGAAATAGTTGGCGTTTTTTTGTTTGGAAAAAGGTTTGAAGCATACAATGAATTGGTACTCTCCCTTTTTATTTTCTATGTCGACTTGAATTTTAACTCTAGTTAGGAGTTTATAACTCATTTAATTCAATTTGGGCATAAACCATTTTTTTAGTTAACGTTACTATTTAACAAAATCATAAAAGTTTTTTCTAATTAGTTTGACTTTGCTTTCATTTTTATGACCGATTCAAAACACGCAGTAATAAGCTCCCCATTTTACAAATTCCATGCTGCTTTATATTTCATATTCTCAAATTGCTTTTACTGGATATTCAATTTTCTAGTCGAAAATCGTTCGGATTGTTTTTCGTTTTTAAGAGCGATCCGAGGCGTGCGATAATAAATTTAAAAAGGTGCAGCGTAATCCGAGCGATGTGATAAAGCCAGGCGCGGATTTTGGAAGAATGAGGGGAAAAATAGGAGGATCGAGAGTTGTAAATAGCTCAACTCAATGTTTCAAGATCCTGTCATTGTTCCAGGCACAGCGGGAGTTTCCGTTCTTAATGACTTACGAGCCCTTGCTGCCAGAAAAGCGAAGCTCCCATAGGAGCTTGAGGATCTTAGTTCTATCTACTTTGATGGAAATCACTTCGAATCGCTCCATGTCGCTGAGATTTACGAGCTACAACGCCGATTAATTTTTCAAACTGCTCTGCACTGTAATATTGTACTCCTAAATTCTTAAATTCTCGCTAATTCTCCATTTTAATTTTATAAGTTTCACGTTCTTGAAATCATTTCACTTTACCATAATAGCGAAAGAAAATAAAAGTGCCTTGCACCCATCTTAAACAAGCAATTTTCATTAATTAAGTTTACTAATATTAAGTATTCTGCGTGAACGCACCGATGAGCTAAATAAATACTATATTATCGTAACCTACAAAATAGTCGAAAGTAATCGAAAATTATAAATGAATTATTGTAAAGAAAATAACATTATAAAAAGAGTAACAACGCCCCAAGAAAATAAATAATTGGGAATGTTATAAGAGTTGAGCATAAATCGGTTTACGCATGATCGGCGCACTCCAGCGGTAAACCAGGGCTAATCGCATTGTCGAATTTCCGTAAGTTGAGTTTCAGCTTACCGTCTCTGTCTCTTTAAGTCGGTCTAATGCGCGCGCGCTGCTCGGGGCAGAATTCGCAGGTAAACCATTTCTTGGGGAAATACTTTCCGCAAATGCTATATATTAATGTACGAGACTTTAATTTCGAAATTGAAAATAATGTCACCATGGTCATTATATAGTGCTTCTTTGAATGTAATTGACAAAGTTCAACTTAAAGAATTAATTAGCAATGAACATGACTTTCAAAATTTCAATTGTAAGTTTTTGATAAAAAATCTATCTAATATTATTGACTAACGATTTAATGAAAATATTATTTTTTAGTTGTATCATGTCGATTGAATTTAAATATAATATCATTTGATGTCGGCACCATTAGTCATGAAGATAATAAATTAGATTATATCTGACAATTTTTAACAAATCTACTTAATCTTAACATATTTCAATTTTCTGAAAATGAAAATAATCTTTACAATGCAGTTATAGAAGAATTAAACATTGAAGAACAGTATGATATTAAATATACAATCATTTTAGGCTTATTAAAAACAATATTTCAGAACAAAATAGGTATTATTTATTGTGCAACAAAAAGAAACTGTATACAGCTATGCTATTTTTTAAAAGAACACAATATTTACAACAATACCATTTTTACATCTGAAGTAACTACACTGGAAAAAGAATTAATTTTATCAAAAAATACTAGTTTTACCATGATTTGTACTACGGCATTTGGAATGGGAGTCGATAAAGACACAGTTCATTACATCATTGAATTTGACATGTCTACAAGTATTAACGAACACATCCAAAAATGTGGAAGAGCTGGAAGAAATAACGATCCAGCAATATGCTTGCAATTGTATTCGTACAGTAATTATAAAAAGTATTAATTTTTATTTTATAATCATCATAACAATTATTTATCTACAACATGAAATCATTAATGTTTTATTACATTTCATTTCATTTCTTTGTTCCAGACTAAAATCATTGCATAATTTTCAATTTGAGAAGCAACAAGTCTCACATGATGAACATTTACGAAGATTGCGAGAATTAGTCAATGTATTCTATTATTTACAAAATAACGTAGAATGCAAACATTTATTAAATAATGTTTCTATTGGGAATTTACCATTCGATGTAAGGTGTTTCAGACATTGCAACTATTGTTTGTCATTCAGTGATAATATGAACAATTCTCCAACGTACATTTTTTATTTGAGTAATGCTCTATGTATAGTATTAAAATGTGTTATATTTTTAAAGGAATATCTACAAAATGAATATGTTCCTTTACAAACATTAATATACTGTCTACTAGGCAAATTTTACACAGAACATACAAGTCACTTAATCAATACTTCATTTTTTGGTATACTAGCCAATTTTAACATACTGGTACTTAATGAAACATTGAAATATATGAATATTGAATTAAATTTCATACGTTTCTGGATGGCAACAGATATAAATAATGAAAATAATGTTTATACACATGTGCATAGCACAATATTCTTTGACAACTTGTATGATTCGAAAGATGTAGGCAATTTATTTGTAACCTTTGATATAACACTTGTGGAATTATTTGAAGAAGTCATACAATGTGATGAAAATTCTGGACCATCCATAGCTATATCAAGAAAGGACTACTTAATGGGTCAATCTGTGACCATGTATATACATTATTGCATTAAAAGAAACCTAAAAATAATTCTTAAAAGAATTTCTACAATAAGTAATGTAAGTTAAATTAGTCTAAGAAACATTTTTATTAACCAAAAAGTATTAAATGACAGTTTAAACATAAAAACATCAGCAGCTTTAAATGAATTATGTAATTTAGAAGAATTACATTTACAAGACAATACAAAAGATATCATACTACTTATTATTTTACATTTGTTCGAGCATTACATATATATTTTCAATGTTATGAGCGGTAAAGAAAGTACGTATTTCTCATAATTCAAATTTTACATAACAAAATCAGTAAAAACTATTTTATACATTGTTTTATGAAGTATATTTTTATTATACATTGAATTATATATGTATGTATTATCATTACAGACGTGGTGAACATGGAGCAATTACATTGCAATTTCATACATAGTTTGTCATTTAATTTATTTAAAAGATTGATTGCTACACTCCCTGAAGTTGATCCTAATTTATCATTTTTACGGAATTTTCATCATTTACATGATAATTTTTTTTCAATGATTTACTACAATAAGGACGTCAATAATCAGTCACAAGAAATGTCTCAATCTCAAATGGATATTTTGTTAGAAACTTCTTTACAAGAATTACTACATGAGTATCAAAATGAAAATGTCACTACTGAAAACAAGGATCGTATTAAAAACAAAATTATATCCGTCTTAGAACAACAATTTCCCAATTTTATTGATATCAATGAATCTCTTTATTCAACATATAAAGATAATACAGAATACAGAATACAAACTCATCGTATTAACGTGAAAATGTTACAAATTGAAGACATTTTTATTACAATTTTTTATATACATACATGCGCTGAAAGACTACAATACATGTTCCTTAATTATAGATTTATGTTTCGATCCAATATTTGTAAGTATCATAACGTTTCAAATAATGTATTTCTTTATTTATCATCTCTGTATTAAATATTAATTACTTTTCAGAAAAATATTTCACAAAGACCGTGCCTAAGACAATTTCTCTTACGTCCGTGGGCGGTCGGAGCGCTGCACCAACAGTGGAATCTAAAATCTTCCCCCGGCTTTCTAGTTCACGTAGATTTTGAAGATTTTTATTGTTTTAAGCGCGGCGTTTATTGCCGTCGCCGCGGTGTGGACACGGAGTCGGCGGTCCCCGCTTTGCGTGCCGCACGGAGGCCCCGGCGCTCGCTTGGGGTTACATTCCCAGGACTTGGATGTTACTCGGATGCGCACGACGCTCCCTTAATTGATTCCCGCTTATTTCGAGGAAGCACGTGCTTTTCTTTTCAGACCGGGCCCCAGTGCCATTTGCATATTTATGAGCTTGTAAAACTTTTTCTTTGTCGCCTCAAAATGTACGTGAGTTTATTTTACTGCACTGTCGTGATTTAAATTTCATGCGGATGCATTTTTTTCTGGAATGCTAATGGTTCTTTTCTACTAAAAATATCAATACCAACTCGCGGTGATGTCGGTAGGTTTACGACAATTTTTCGTACGTTTAAAATTTAAGATCATTCTATCAGCATTTTGTGATAAAGACCGCGGAATGTAAATTAATAAACTTGCTTTCTCTTATACCAGTTTTGTAACGCGCACGATGGCTCGTAAGGAGACCCGCTGGAAGGGCTTATAAAAAAATATTTGATCGTGTAGGTAATATTTTAACTACAATGAATAAAAGACTATTTCCTATTATTTTAAGATATATAATTTATTGACAAGCCGTGATCCTAATCATACACGACATTCGGCTACTCGGTCCGGCCGTCTCCTTATCGCCCTGGATGTTTATAACAACCGCGCCTCTGAACTTAGCCGCGTCCTTGATTGTATAGACTGTCGGTCCTTCTTACAATATACTGGCAGTTACCATTTGCCATAGAATATTCCTCACAATCGTGTAAATGCGATGCCAGTTGATCGTCTATCGCTCGCTTATATGCCTTATAGACCGCTGATTTGTTTACGAGCCGCGCGCTCCCATTGTTTTGATCGCGCGCTCTCGGTCTCTCGCCATCTGGCCCGCGACGCTCGAAATCATAATACTTATTAACACGAATTCGCTAGTATAATTACGCGGATTGCCTACATTCCCGCGTGAGAAAAAAGTTTTATTTCCCCCTTTAATTTGCGACCCTTACCGGGACGTCACAGTTTTTTTAGAAAAAAAAACAATACCGGAGTTTATATCTTCAACATGCATAATGACTTAACTTCAATTTGCAAATTCTGCTCCTGGCACTCTGCAACTCTGCTTTGTCAAGGTGTCCCATCGTGTCGTCCCTTGTGTTCCGCTCTTTCCTAAAATTATGTACAGAAATATGCAAAATACAAGTGGAGCTTACATAAGTACTGACGAATAAAATTCTTACGTTTTGATTTTATTGTCATTGATGTAATGTGTAAAAGAAATGAGCTTAAGGGGGTATTATATTGTATTTTTTGATTGTATATGTCATTCTAAACCTATAAAAAAAATTGGTCCAAAAATATAAAAAGATTGAGAAGATAGATATCAAAATTTAATATTTAATTTTTTTTCTTTGGGACATTTAGGGCTGAAGCTATGTAAACATTAAAATTATTTCAGCAAATATTTTAAAAAATTCAAAGACTACTTAAATTTCAAAGCAGCTAACTATACTTCGAAAGTTGAATCAGGTATGTATAAGATAAGTAGCCAAACTGAACTTTAATTTTTTTTATTAATTTATCAACGAACAAGATATTTTTCAAACCATCTTAAAAATAAAATAAGCACGTTCAGCTGAAAAATAGACCTTTGTGTACACAAGTCCTAAATTAGAAAAAGATTCTGTCGCACGGCTATTCCAGATCGCTTTGCTAAAGCAGCAGCCAATGCCCGACTTGTGTATCTTAAGTGATGGGGAATAAGGTTTAGGGATTATAGGACACCGCAGGAGCTTTGACCCGAAAAATACTACGCCTAAGAGGCTTTTGCCACTCCTCTTCTATCTAAAGATTTTCCAATGTGTAAACATTATTAACCTTACCTCGTCGGGTTATCTGAAAAATTTGACTTAAAAGTTAATTTGCTGAGGGAAACGCGCGGCCGCGCGCAAGCGCCAACGTCGTCGCGTCGTTAATTTTGCAGAAAATCGAAGGGAGCGAAGGAGGGTACCGGCGATATCCATCCACCGGCTCGCTCTCGAGTAAATTATGCGATGAGCTACGGCTCACTCGGGCGCGCGCGTCCGCTTAAGGGGTTATGCGATTTCTCGCAGTCGAGCGTCGCGCCGTCGCGCGCGCGATTCCAGCGCGGCATTCAAATGCAGATTCTCGCCTCTGACGCGCGGCGCGAGCGCAACGCCGCGGCAAGGATTGGGGGAGAGAGAGAGCTCGGAGTTTCGTAGATGCTCGGCGGCAACGCGGCGGTGAGCTCGCCCCTCCGGGAGACGAAGAAAAGTATTGTCATCGTAAATTTTCTTTTCTTCTCCTCCGTGCACCGCGGCCAAAGCGCGACTCCCAAGAATAAGACGTAAATCATTTTGTTTTCGTTTTCGAATGAGAAAAAAGGGAGAGGTGAGGTTATATGCGCGACCGACGCCTTTTTAGCACATCTTTTCATCTCGCCCCGTGAGCACGGCGTAGGTTCTGGGCGCGGATTATAAAGAAAATTCTGCGGATAAAAAATCTCTGCGCTTTTTTTTCTTGCGTTCAGTGATTTCCCGCGCGTAAAACAGTCCGATGCGCTTTTTAACGGATACAGACGTAGGTAGATACAGGGGTTGGCAATATTTATATATTGTGAAAGCTGCTTTTTCCTTTTTAGTACTATTACGTTGTAAAACCCTCGATTTAAAAATTAACTTACTTAAGTCATTAGAGTTAAATTATTTACGCGTAAAAGAAGGATCTTTAAAGAAATAGTAATATTCAAAAACATAACAAAAACGCGTTTGTAAGAAAGCTCTATTTATAGCATAAACAGTCCTTGCATTTTATGCTGATAGCGAAATAAGACGTTAATAATTTGTAACCCTGACCATGTATTTGTCTTTTTTATATTGATTTTAACTAATTCATGATTACTGATTTTAATAATGGTGAGTACTTTAAGTTTATTTACTTGCAGTAAAGTCGCTTTTAGACAGTTTCTATCTATATCCATTCCTTTTTTTTTCAGTGACAGTAATTATTGAAGTACGTAAATTCGTACTAGTACGTTCGACAAAAAAATTAGCATGTAATTTTCAGTAGTCTATAGGTAAAATTGAGGATTTAATATGCTTTTCATTTTATTTGTTTACTTGTAGATTATAGGCTATGTCGAATTCTCGGAAATAGAGTGAGGCTTATTGATGGTCAATTATCTTACAGAAACTTGTTTGGAAATTTACTTTTAAATTAGATTCTGATACCCGTGAGCAAACTTCACGCAGTGATGAATATGAAATATTTCACAAAATAGTATAAAAAATTATTATTTTAATTAAAAAAGTTAAAAATTGTATCCTTTCAATTTTCAGATACATTATAAAGTGACTGTAAACCTTATGTAAACAAAATTTAAGAAAAAACATTTGCAGCATGGCTTTCTTGGACACTCAAACTCCTACGGTAACTAATTTATGTAATAAATAAATTAATTACGCACTTAGTATAAATATAAATCGTTACAAAAGGTAAAAAATATTATTTATCCAGGATGAACGCGTTATTAAAGCGAAATCACTAGGGCACATAGGATTTGATAGTCTTCCTGAGCAGATAGTAAATAAGTCCTTACGAAATGGATTTCAGTTTAATATTCTTTGCGTAGGTACGTATTTATCATTCTTACTGCAGTGAATAAAAAAAGTTTATGAAAAAAAAGTATAATTAATTTGCTTGAAGGTGAAGTTGGAATTGGTAAGTCGACCTTAATGGATTCATTATTTAATACTGACTTCGAGATAGATGCTCACCCGCACAAGTTAGGTTACGTGCAATTGGAATCCCATAAATATGAGTTGAAGGAGGGTAAAGTAAAGTTAAAATTAACAATCGTTGACACCGTCGAATATGGAGATCAAATCGATCAAAGCAATGATTGTGGCATCGTTATGAAATATATCGACGATCAGTTTGAATATTACTTACAAGAAGAATTGAAAATAAAACGCTCATTGGATGTGTACGAAGATACTCGCATCCACGTGTGCCTTTATTTCATATCCCCTACTGGACACGGGTAAGAATTAATATTATTATTCACAATTTGAACATTAGTTCCCATTTTTTAATCATTTTTAACAAATTAACTAAATTTAAATTAATAAAAAAATACTAGGCACAATTATTAATGAGATTTCACTAAATATTAGAGGAAAGAACTCCACTATAAGTGATTGGTAGAACAATTTTTACTAATGTTAGTAGGTTTTCACTAATATAACATAAGAAGGAACCTTTTTTTAACTTTTTGCTTACTTTCGCGTAAAATAGACAAATTATAATTTCAACTCTTACCGTATAATTATTTGCAGATTAAAAGCTCTTGACTTCATGTGTCTAAAGGAATTGGTTAAAAGAGTTAATGTTATACCTCTTATTGCGAAAGCTGATGCTATTTCACAACCTGAGTTAGAACGGTTTAAGGTAATTTTATTAAACGTTTTACTTGATTTATAAAAATATTTAATAAATAATGCAATTATATAAGTGAAAAACAACTATTACCATAATAGTGTATTTTTTTAAGAAAAATATTAAGGAAGAATTGAAAACTTTGGGGATGAAAATCTACTCGTTTCCGATAGACGACGAGGGTGTTGCAGAATTAAATGCCGAAATGAATGGTCACTTACCTTTTGCAGTCGTTGCCAGTTCAGAATTCGCTTCCGTGCAAAACAAAAGAAATGTGCGATGTCGCCAGTATCCTTGGGGCATAGTAGAAGGTTTATTCAACAACTTATCAAATTTATTTGCAATTTAATATTTTGCCAAAATTTATTAATTGCGTAATTATTTTTTTTTTTTTATAAACAGTCGACAACGATGCGCACAATGACTTCTGTAAGCTTCGTGACATGTTAATACGAACTAATTTGCACGACATGCAGGAGAAGACCCACAATCATTTTTATGAACTGTATCGGCAGAGAAGGCTACTGGAGGTGATTATTCTTTAGAAATTTAGGTTATGCATGCACTTGTTAAGCAATTGATTTAATAAAATTTATTCAGCTAGGATTTTCGGATCCTGACGATAAAACTGGAAAAATGACGTTTCAACAGAGCTGCGAGTTAAGGAAAGCGGCATGTCAAGAAGAGTTGCTGAAACGCGAAGATGAAATGCGTCAAAAGTTTATAGAAAAAGTCAAAGATACAGAAATTGAATTGAAAACTATGGAAAAAGAAGTAAGCGAGTAATAATTATTTTAATAGTGATGATACAATACTTTGTACTATCGTGACTCAAATTGCTCGCAGTGTGAAGGATGTTATAAACCTAATATATATAATTTTCAGATCTATGACACTTTCGACGAGCAGAAAAAAGAGTGCAATCTGGATAAAAACCAACTCAAAGATAATTTACGGCGGTTAGAAGAGGAAATTCAGGATTTTCAAAAGATAAAGTCTCAACTATCATCACAATACACTTCTTACTACAGTCTCACATTAGGAAGGAAGAAAAAGTAATATTTTTGAAATAAGATGTTAGTATAAATGTAATCATTTTATTATGCTGATTCATTGTGTCTCTTTTCTTGAGCAGTTGTATATTGGCTTACTAAAATTGAAAAGATACTTAAATGTGTATAGGATTTTGAATTTTATTTTTTTACAATTAAATTTACTTATTAAACATGAAAGCCAATGAACCAACCTTTGATTATTTACCATACCTTACTTTCTGTATATACATCCAATCCATATGCTTAATATATACAAGAAGACATTGGACACGAGCTAGAAATCGGGTTTTCCGACTCGCTGATTTGAGAAACGTCAAGATGTGTTACTAACAGGTCATCGGATGCGCTCAAGCTTCTTACGTCAAAAAGAAAAAAATAGCTGTATAACTTCTTGTTAAGCGGATTCCCCGACTATTCAAAGTATTATTAATTATCATTTTTTGCTTCCTCAAAGACGTAGATACAATTTTTATGTTTAAAATTTCATAAATAACCTATGATTATTTTAAGAAAGTTTTAATTGTGGTTATTTTTTCTGTCTTGTAAGATAAGAGATAAATTTTTTATGTTTCATTAATTTTATATCGACAGTGACATATTTGTATCACCACTACGTATAAACATTAAATTTCGTTAATTAAGATTTACATAGCAGCTAATTGCAATTAATGTAACATGTTTCTTTAAAAAATTACAATATACTTCAGGCAAAGATTTGAGAATTTACTGAAGATCAGTAGATTTTTCAGAAGGGAATCTCTTTTATTTCGTATACGCCTAAATACACGGCATTCTGCGCGAGAAAGCAAAAAGGAGGAGGGAAGCAATTGGAGAATGAGAGGGCTGAATCTTTTTCAGCTATGCGATATTCGCCATGCGCGCATTATATGCCCTCAAGGTCGATCGAGCGAGGGAATCCCTTATACATAATGGGCATGAGCGCGGTCACTCGGGGCCCGCGCTTGATAAATGCGCCTCCGGAACCCTTTCCAGCGTAAAGCGCCGCGATGGAGAGCAGCGCCAACGAAAATCCGGCATACGTTTCCCATGAATATGCATCTGCGCGGCTAATGCGATTTGATTCACGATCGAAATCAAGCGCAAACGAACCGGCGCGCGAAGGGATGCTGAGAAACTCGACTGCTGAGCGCGTCCCATAGGTGAACCCAATCCTACGAGAACTCATCACCCGTGCACGCAGTTTCTACATACTTTTGGCGCTAACGTTTAAACCGCTCTGCCTGATGGCTAATGCGACAAGTATTTCTGCACAAAAATAAAAAACAACTCTTCATACCTCATTTTTAGAAGTGAACCTGATCCCATATATATCTCCATTATTATATTTTCTGATATTGCAATATTTAAACGTGCAATATTTTTTGTTTTTGTAACTGTCAATGCCTACGATTTTAATGAATAATAACTATAATAATCTTTTTTAAAGTAGCAATTTAATATAAACAACGAATATAGCTATATAAAATAGAGAGAGACGCACTTTTAACGAAGTTCCAGTGAAGTCATTATGTAACTTGCATGTTATTTCAATATTGCTGTAAAAATTATTTTTGCAATTTCCTCGTCCAGAAGCTCCTTATAAAAGTACTCCGTTATTTCAGTCAAAATAATAACTGAAAAAAATATGCTTCTCCCGCATTCTTAAGAATGGAAAATAAAAAGAGAGCAGGAAGAAGAAAGATAGCGAGAAAGAAAGATAAGAGAGAAGGAAAGAGAGAGATGCACATAAAAATTAAAAATTGCTCTACCGAGAAAAGTTTTAAAGTGAAACTTTTCTCCGGGAGTAGTTTGGAGCACTTGTATAAAGTAAAGTAATCAGAATTTCGAAATTCGCGCTTAACAATGTTGAAGTGCCAGGAGTGCGAGCGTTCAGCTCCGGGGCAAAAATCTTTAATCGTTTTATTACCTCGCGTTTCCCGGAACGTACCTGTCAGTAAAGTCCGGCGAAAAAAGGGGGTGAGCCAAGAGAGGGGGGTATACGCAATAAAATCATTTTACAGGCAGCGCCAGTAAATTTTATGTTTATAAGCACCTGTGCGCCGCTCGGCCTCGTCTTACCCTCCCGCTCCGTCTTATCCGTCGTTGCTTCTGCCTTTTTCCCTTATAGCCGCGGAGAGCCGCTTCGATTTTCAAAACTGCCAACGCCGCGCGCGTTTACGAGCCTACCTGCGCCCCAGCACTTGCTCGCTTCTCCCTTGCATTCTTCCTCTTCCTCCCGACCGAGTCTCACTGTAGTTGCGGCTGCACGCCGCCTGCGAAAAACTCGGAGGCAGCCGCGATAGCGGGAAAACCCCCTTGTTTGACGCTCGA
>JAWWEN010000003.1:599718-629414 GCA_035582955.1 Sycophila texana
TTACCTTTCTCTCACAATGTATAAGTTCCCAGAAAAATTAAGATCGATAAGAAATCTTTCTCCGAACAATATAAGAAAGAATCTGATTTATAAAAAGAAATTTTTTTAAGGCCCAGTAGAAACGGGAACCGATCGCATAATCAAGGAGAACAATGAAGTGGAAAAAATCCAGCACGTGAAACCCTATACCATGAAGTAGCGCTTACGCGTCAATCTAATGAGTGCAAGTACGGGGACGAGATGAAAATGAGTCCGGCGGCACGCGTGAGCGCACTCGACCGAAAAAAGGCGCTCGGATTGACGAAATCGGAAAAAATCGATTACGCCACGTTGTAACACGGAAACCGCAGCAGCGTCAATAAACGATTCGTCGCGAAAAGAAGAGACAGAGTTTATGCGGGTCGAGGGAGGGGGGAATTTCGACGTGGCCATACATCCGAGGGTACGGAAAGGGGGAACCGAGAAAGAGAGGAAAAAAAAGAGCACCGGAAGGTGCACCTGCATCGCGGACACGTGCGCCGGTCACTTCCCGATTTCGGGGGCAAAAGCAGGTTAATCCAGCGTTGACCCCTCGCCGGGCATCGGACAGCAGAGGTGGCTATTCTGGTAGCGCGTGTAGATCTGGGTCCGGCGCCCGTATACCGGGGGATCGGACCCGAGCAACCTGTACGAGCGGCGCGTCAAACGAAGAATGAAAGAGCGAGAGAGAGGGAAAGAGAGGGAGGGAATATATTCAGTCCGGCACGCGACCCGCGCAGCCTGCACATACTCACACACGACGGGCTGCATGCGGACAGTCCGAGTGACACACAAAAAGCCATCCCGAGTGGGGGAGCATTTGCGTGCGCTTCTCAATTCTCGCCGGGTCCTAATGGGAAATATCTTCATCGGATGAACGATCATCACTTATTGCCCATCTTCGGAATAATTTGATATTTGCGTGAAACTTTTTTGGATTTCATCACTTATACATGTGATAGAAGATTGGAAATTAACGTATGATATGTTTAGTGGACCTCATTTGATTGAAAAAAGAAAAAATTATGCGTGTTCATTATTGCGTTTTATATTTTACACGTTGAAATTATTCATACAAAAGATGCAATTTCTTCTCAAAGTACTAAAACCTACTACTGAGTAACTCTTGATTCCAAAATAGTAAATTCACAATTTGTACGAGACTAGCTAGAAGTTAGTCAGTAGTTGTCAAGTTATTGTAGTACTTGCACTTTTACAATCATACGTATAGATCAACAACAGTTCATTAGTAGTTAATATAAGTTCTTTCTATTCGTTGAGAATTCACTATATAATAGACCTTTTCATTTTAAATAAATAAATAATTTTACCTTTAGACATATTTGATTTATTATTATTTATTCATCATTTTTTATTGAATGTATTTATTTTCATTGTCAAAGTAACATCTCAAGTTTAATAGTACTCATGCCCACCTCAGCGCGGGATCTAAATCTTTAGAAATGTGACGACATTTGTATTTATTAGCAATATACCCAGCACGTTGACACTACGTCGCATAAAAGAATCTAAAACTAAAGGTGCAGAATCATTTACATTTGAACCGAAGCTCATATTATGTTTTAAAAAAGAGCCATTTTCCGAAAAATGACAGGCAGGGGGGTGCAAGCAGAAAAAGAGGGAATGCAACAATAACACTCGCTCTCATCCCGAGACAGATGAGAGAAAGAAAATCAAACGCACGCTCTCGAAGTACTCTCGAGGCTCAATGTAAGCAGGCGACCCGAAGAAAGAAAGGAATGAAAAAAAAGGAGAGATTTAGGGCGAGAAAAAAAGAGAACACAAGAATGTGGCTCGTCGATTCGTGTATCCGGAGGATATCCTGCCAACAGAGGCAGCGGCCTCGGGAGAGAGAATCAGGACTATAAGGGAGCGTGATCGCGGGGAACCTGCCACGCACTTGCGCGCGTTTCACCGCCCCCTGGAGACAGCATCTTCCGGCTCGCTGCTCCCGGGCTCCCGCGAGCCAACGGCGCCCGATGGGAGCGCGACGAGCAAAGCCGCGACCTGTCCCCGTCCGCGCGTCTTTCGAATTTAGCGCCTTCTTGAGGCTGACCGCTACTCTTTGTCCGCGGTGTACATAGGCTCGCTGAATCTTCGGACGCGCAATTCTCTTATTTAACTTGAAACAGCAGGTGCTTTTGTCGTTTGTAAAGAAAATACTGGGAACATTAGAAAATTTGCTAATGTATGCGGTTGTCGTACTTCGGCCACTGATACGTTGAAGCAAACTTTCAACGTAAATGGTAGTCAATGGAAATTTTTGTTTAAACATCATTCTTTAGAAGAGGATGGAGTGTGGAGTATGAGATTATAGCTACTTTCACAATGTAGTGGTGAAAACAAGAAATTTAATTGTACAAATTTGTTACAATATTTACAGAAGTCTTAATAGGACAACATTCCGGCAATTTGATTTTTGTCTTTATCAATCGTTAGAAAAAAAAAGTTATGGAATTTTTTTCAAAGTTAAATTCAGTAGAGAAAGCTGTTTCAAAGCAGAAGTTCCTCATTGCAATATTTTTTCTTATCGACTGAATAAGATATTGCGACCCAAAATTCTATGAAGGTCGCTGGCAGGTGACTTTCTTCTATATATGTGTTTGTCAAAAAGTGAGGGGTAATTTTTGAAACAATTTTATCAGCGGAAACTTTAACTTCGCAGGAACGAGAAGACTACAATGGGACGCAAGGGCACAATGGGACACCCAAGTAAAATGGATACTTGGAAAAGGTAATTCGTTAAAAAAAAATTGCTTAAATAAAAACCAATTACTAATTATATCAATTTAACATTTTTTATTTTTTATTTTTTATTTTATTTTATTTTATAAATTTACGGGTTAGTACCCATTATACAGAAATTTGCATAGATTAACGAATTAATAACTAAAAACTACAAAGAAATAGCTGATACACTGCAAATTACAGATCATTACAAACTAAGTTAATAGAACGCTAGTAATTTGAATTATTTGTATTATTTGAAAAAATAATACATTTTTTTATAATAATTATTTTACTAGTTAAAATTTTTGTTTCTATAATACGTATATTACTTTTTCAAGGTGTTTCAGAATACCATCGCTCGTCGACACTATCCCACGATACCTATTCTCTTGCGATCTAACATCGAGTGTTAACGTTGCATTAAAAATCCCCCAGATACTTACGGTCAAAAAATAAAAAGAAATATCGACGTTTCCGAAAAGCCATAACATTTCAAAGATCAGTATGTAGAGGAGCAGTAAAAAAAAGTGAAAGCGAAAGGACCTCCCGCGCTGATCATTAGTGCAGCCAGTGTCACGGCAATCTCGCACATCCATCGAAAGCACCCCATGCTGTGAAAGTGCGTGTGGCATCTTTTCTAAAATTTTCCCACTTCCCGTGAAGGTAGTAGCCTCTTCCGCCACTCTGAAATAGGTGTGTTGCCAATCCCCGAAAAATTGAAGCGGCGACTATCTCAACATTAGGCACAGGCAAAAATGTTCGCCCCTTTAACGTTCTGCAGCTCGTTCACGCGAACACTGGCGGCTTGCTCAGCTGAAAGGGATTGAGCGAAAGAGAGAGAGAGGGAAAAACCACGAAACGTATTTTGGGAAAAGCAAAAGGATTCCGTGAGAACCGGAGGGGTTGCGAGCAAGAGTTGGATAGCGGCGAAGGGGTGCTGATCCCGATCTCTTCCTATCTCCCTCTCATCGAAGGGGCGAATGCAAAAGGGGGACTGTGCACCGATACACAGGGACGGCCGCAATCAGAGCAGACGGATGGCCGTGATGCGCCCGTCGAGATCTGTCGCCGATTTTCACGCTTTCACGAGAAAAATGGATATTTCGCAGTGAATTCAGCCCCGCTGTTTTTTAGGCCAGCGACCATTGCCGCCCCTTTCGGGGTCAGTCGTTGCGCACGGACGTTCCCCGCGCGGTCGTTAAGACGAATAGAACGAGGCAAAGGGTGCACCCACTTGCAGTGCCTTTTTTTCGCGCGCAGTACGCCGAGTCAGGCGAATCGCCGCGTGAAAAAAAAGAAAAGGGTTGAAGATAGTGACTCTCTTTTTTTTCAAGCCAAATTAGTCGACGCACCAGGGTAGCAGAGGTTCACTTTTTTCCAGCTTCTTTTTGAGCTCGGCGAAGCGTAACGATTTTCAGAAACTCGTGAATTTTTTTTCACACGCTCAGCTGTGCGAGGATGAAAAGCCGAGTTAGAAAAGGCGAATACGAGAGGGTGTCTGTCGGACTTTTCGAATACACCTTTCACGTCGCGTGAAGTCCAAGGATTGACGCGCAGATGCGGAACTAAATAGAGTATAAAATTTCCAAATTTTTTCGTGACTTTTAACTTTTTAAACATCATTAATTTATTTCTGAGAAAATCATATAAATAAATCAATGTTTAGCATAACGGTTTGAAGATACTAACAAAGTTAACAATAATCCATTATAAAAACTGTACTTTAAACGCCGATAGTTGTTACTAATCGGGGTAGTAAAAAAAGTTAACATAACTATACAAGTTATGCTTTATGCAAATGGTGTGATTATAAAACATCACACAATTAAAACTTTTGTTCAGAATTACAGCATTAAAGTTCTTTTTCGTGAGCTTTTAATATTAATAGTACAAACAGTTTCTCAACAGTTATACACAGCGAAATTAACACTTACATTTTTATATTTTCCTTTGTAATCATTACTTGTACTACAAGTGACATTCTACCTGAGAAAAATGTCGAAATAATTGTTGAAAGACTTGTCGTTGGCGCTGTTAAAATATTTAAATAAAAAATTTGAAAGCGCAATATACAGATATAATAGCAAACGAGGGAGGTCTGGACAAGCGGAAAATTAAACGACTCTGCCGAGGGCATACGTATATAGGTGCCCGCAAAGGAGAGGAAATGCAGAGGAGAAAAAAGAGAATAAGAAGAACAAGAAGAAGAAGAAGAAGCGGAAAGGCCAGAATATATTCTCTCGCTCCATGATGAACACACATGCTTGAAAGACACTCGACGCCATTGTTGGCGGAATCCCTTGTTTGCTCGAGGATCTGGCAAGCAGCTGATTGGGATTTTCGCTCGCGCGGATTACACATGGTAAGCTTTTCTAGTTCAGCCTCAGCGCGTTTCTCTTTTCCTCCCCCTCTCCTCTCTCTAGCTCTCACTCTCTCTCTCTCTCTCTCTCTCTCTCTCTCTCTCTCTCTCTCTCACTCTCTTTCTGTCACACTTACAGGCACAGTTCCGCGCACAGTTTCGAGAAAGCATATAATGCTTTATAGAGGGTGGTCGAGAAGGTCGCTGCACCTTGAGAATGGAGATAAGCCCTTGCGAGGCTGCCGCGATTCAAAAGGCGCTTTGTGCCTTTTTTTATTCTTCGCCATTTCCTTCTCAGAGCACTGAGATTCGAGATAAGTTGCGCTCGCGCGCGCGCGAAAATTTCTTAGATGCGTTTCAACGATTTAAGCTGCATTTTGAGATGGCGAAAAAATGCCTAACTTTTTTTCCAATTCCATCCTCGCATTAGAAAAGCGCGTGTCTCTCTCTCCGCAAGTTTTTAATTTTGACAGTGTAGATACATTGGTCTGAAACATTCAGTGAAACTCACAGAAACTTTACTGTGATTATGATTTTTTCGATTACCAGCGCACGATAAACTTTAGTATAATTTTCTGTACACTGCGTATCATAATACAGCGTTCGTTGAATTGAATAAAATCTTAAGTGTCCTGAACATACCCCAATTTTGCCCTAAGCCCCCCTTAAGACATCTGTGATTAAGCTTCTGAAGAAAGTTTCTTATGGTCCACTATTCAGCTAATAAATAAAAAATCTTGTATAATCTCTGAAAACATCGGTGGCTCCCTTACAATAGTTGAACAAATAAGCCTTCCGTGGATGAAAGGTATAAATAAAATCAATTTTAAGATACTTAAATAAGAGTCAAAAGGATACAAATTGAAGCAGTTCGAGGGATACGTTACTCGCTCGCAAAGTGGCAGCGCGTTTTTGATGAATCTCACCGAGCAAAAAAAAAAGCAGAGAGGGGAGAGGCCGAGATAGACATCGGGCGTAAGAGGAAAAAAATAATCTCTCCGTGGGCATGGCGCGAAGATCTGTTGCGATCCAAGAAGCCAAGGGGGAAACGATTAGGCGCCTGATGAGTCGGAGGTTCCCATCCTCTCATTTGGTATAATACTGGCATACCAAGGAGGGTGGCAGAGGGGGAGGGGGCAGCAGCGCGCAGGCAGTGCACGCGCGAGAGAGACAGAGAGGGCTGTATAATAAGTGGGCGCGAGAAAAAGAATGGTCCAGAGAGAGAGAAAATCGTCCCGTCGCCAGTTTATTTAATAGAGCGCGTCGGGAGCGAGGGAGAGAAAAAAAGAGGCAGCGGGAGGGGGCAATGAGCGAGACAGAGAAAGGGATGCCAGTGTTGCTGCTGCTACTGCTTCTGGCTGCGCCGGTGGAAGAGAAAAGGAGAGAGAAAGAGCGATGCGGCGACAACCTGTTGAGTCAGACAATATCGCGTTTTTACTAATGCTCCGTCCTCCGCGCTGCTGCTGCTGCTGCCGCGACGCCGGGGGTTGCAGTGCGCTCCTCGAGCCCTCTTCCTCTATATAGATATAATTTATCCGCGAAACTTTGGCGCGGAGTAAGCGGCGGGCACGGGATTTGTCGCTTAATCCGAAAAACCGCGTGAGCTGATATACCGTAATTTCATCCGATAGAGATTCTTTTATTCGCGATCGACGGATTATCATTCTGTAACAGTCGGAAGGTACGGAGTCTTTATTCGCAATCGACTTTCGATAACGACTCATGACCTTTTAAGGAATAAATAATTTTAATTTTTGTTTACATTTTTCAGTAACTTTCTCACTTTTTTTCACTTGACCTGACATTTCTTTTTTGACAAGTCGCGCATGTATCGTATCTTGTTGTCTTAATCATTTCACACTATTAGAAATATCAATAGAAACTCAAACGCTCATTGACCTACTTATGAGTCGGCGGTACTGTATTATAAGTAAGTAAAAATAAGTTTAATCTTGACAATAAAATCTTTCAAATATTTTTGTTTAACATTGTATAAAATTCCATTGTTTACCACAAAATAATTATTGTTTACAACTAAATCTTTTCAGATTTTTTAAAATTAAATGAATGTAATGTTTTTAGTATTCCCGAAAGATAAAAAAAAATTATCTATCACTTTTAGAAACTAATTTTTTTACAAACTTTTATTCATTTCAGAGAGTTCTCGAAGCGAGGAAATTTAGCGGCTATTCGATTGCGGTGTGTTTTTACAAAAGTCCTTGTCGCCTTTATGCGCGAATTCGCGGAAATACTGCGAAAAAGGCACAAAGTGTGGTTTTATCCGAGATTCACACATGCTTCACAGATTTCCATAAGTTTAAGTCACTTTTTTTTTTAGACATACAAAGATATCCTGTTCTTTCGCAACGCAAATCCCAATTGAATTGTCTGAGAAGACAAATATTTATTGGGCAGATAAACTCGATTTTTATATAAAATTGTTCACGTCGCAATTGAATGAATTTAAGATGTTGAATAGTACATAAAAAGTTTCTGGCACTTAGTAGTACAAAAAATCGTAGATTTTAAGTAAAACGCGTATGTAAAAATATTTCAAGAGGTATTAGAGTAGAACTTTTTTCGCACGCAGTAACATGACTTCCTTCGTCGGAAAGTACGATAGAAAAAGCAAAGTAAAGCAGAACGGGGGAGGATAAGCGGAGGAGGAAAGGAGAGAGAGAAACAATGAAGAGGAATAAGCGGCGAGGCGCATGGGCTTCTTTGGACGAAGGTGGAATTTTAAGCTGCACTTTCGTTATTCAAAAAGGTGACGGAGCGCTTTTCTTTCGGGGAAAAAGAAATTCACCTCTGTCATCTCAAAAAGCCGCCTGTGTCATCGGAAGAAGTGAGTGAAAAAAAAACAAAAGGCAATTTCAACGCAGGACTCGACATCGACGAGGCAGAAAAATGTTTTGTTATTGAATTACGTTTTGTGCGTATATAACACATTATTTTTTAAGCCTTTAAAACGTTACCACTTGTTATAAAAATTTAATAAAAAGGTTGGATTTTATTAACCTCGTAAAACCGTCGAAGTAAAAAATTTTACATAAAAAATTGTACATAAATTTTGTATAATTTGTATATACTTATACTTTACGTTTCGTACTGATGTATATTTCGTACATAATCTCTATACACACAAAAGCTTTGCTTACCTTTTTTACATAAATTTATTTATTAATTATGCGCATAATACATAGAAGCACTTCATGGTTAAGTAAAATGTTGATAATACGTAAACCATGTTCCGAAACATACTGCAGTCGTTGTTCGGTTGGCTGGAGATTTTGAGAACTTGTTAATTTCGGGAACAAATCGAACGATGGATCCTTTTTTCATTTCTTACACCAATGATTCTCGTTCATTCAATAAAAATAAACAAAAAAATATACAAAACACCTTTTATCTTCGAAATGTATGGACCTATCAATACAAACCAGTTTTAAAGAGTCTTTATAGCTTACTTAAATTTATTAACTACTAGTTTTTTAATAAAAATTTATACTTATATAAATTTTTCGGTTTACAGAGAGAATTATTATATAAAATTTTTGTCGAAAGTGCGTTTTACCATAGAAAATACTCTCCCTGCACTAATTATTAATAAATTATACTGATAATTGCATGAGTTTTATCCATGGTATTTGTTAATTGTCATTCGCAAGCTGCTAAACGAGCATCGAGCGAAAAAAACATCAGATTTAAAACTAAAAAATAAATAAATCGATTTTGAGAGAATCCCGCGGAGACTTTGCTTTTCTGAGTCCGGTGATGGATGACGCTCGCAAGTGCACTAGTGATGAGAAAAAGGAAGGTCGACGCATACGAGGAGGCGGAGGCCCTTGTGCCATTAGCGAGAGAGCTCGTTTGCCCGTGAGGGAAGGAGAATTAAACAAGCTCCGACGCTCGGCTACGAAATCGGCACCGGCTTCGCAAGCAATGCACAACGCACCCTTGTCATGGATCGCTTCTCATGGATCATCAGCATCCGCTCTCTTATTTTTCCTGTCTAAGTATTGCACCGATTATATTAAATATGTAAGACTAAAGCCTTAGTTCGTTCCAATATGTATCTGTGCTTTACTATAAGTGACTTCTTAAGTATGGAATATATCTACGGAAAATCTCAGGACAACATTTCAGGTGAACCCATGATCTCTCTTACTCCACAACTATTATTTAATTATAGCAATTAAATTTGTTTACACATCTTTGAATTGCCTACCTTTGTATGTAGGAACAATCAATAGGTAGCTGTGAGAAAGAGAAAAAAAACGAAGGAGAGCAAAGACAAGAGGCAGAATGGCGGGAGTGAGTTATGTGGAAAATGAGAAATAGAGAAGATAATGTGGGAGATAAGCAGCGAGAGGGAGTGAGAGAGAGAAAACGAGTGAGTGAATGAGTGAGCGCGTGACGAACGAGCGTGACAGAAAAGGAAAATGTTCGAAGGAGCATCTGCCGTGGAGGCTAGTCGTCCTAGTAATAGTAGTAGTTCTCGGCGTTAGCGTTGTAGGCCCGAAGAGAAGAGAGCGAAGTTTGCGCTTCCCAGGCTCCGAAATGCACCTGGTCCCCCGTTCGCTCCCTCTCTCTCTCTTCCTCTGGGCGTCCTTTTCCCTCAGCCGGGCACGCCGGCGAGTCGCCTCGCACAGGATTACGCGGAGAAGGACACACAGCGGTTGCAGTTGTGCGTGCCCCTCCCCCTACGGGAGAGAATATGCTTTCGTGAAGCTGAATAGCTCTCCGGATTCGGGGCCTTCAATAGCCCGATTCCCGTCGAGCGCCCGGCCCATCTTCTCTCCCTCCCCTACTCCCTCCGTGCGCAGCTTCACTTGTCTTCCCGTAGAGCACCGCTCGCTTTGCCCCCAAGATTTATCTCTGTACTTTTTGCTCCCGCCCGGTGCGGCTGGACCAAGTGTCAAACGCGCGCAAGTCCCAGCCGCGCTCCGGTCAAGTGCACCTATATATACGCTACCGAAGAACAGAGTGTCAGGATTTTGCGAGTCGCGGCTGCACCTTACCGCTCTGCACACTTGCTCGCTTTTACTGACGCCGAAATAGCGTCTTGTAGCGGATATTTTATGTGACCGAAGAAGCCCGCGAGGAATTTTAATAATACTGACAAACGTACAATCCTCGAAGAATTCAAAACATTTATACTTTTAAAAAAAATGTTAGCGAAATGCCTCCTTATTACCTTAAATTAAGTTTAAAAGAATATGCAACTGAGTAAGGGAATATAAGTATTATTTAGACAATTTCTTCTGATAATTATAAATATAACAAAAATGATAAAATGGAAGTAATTAATAAATGTTTACTTTTAAGTTGCTTTTGATGCCACGCTAACTCTTTTCAGACTGACCCCTCGGCAGCCTCGGCAGTCCCCATGCACCGCTGCAAGAGGAACAAAGTGCAGGTCAAGAAAGGATTCCTTCGACCTGTGCGTTTATTTATTGCGTATCCATTTAACGCATATGCTATCGATGAATTTAAAAGCATCGATAATTTATTATACTTAAGTCTGTACCAATACTGATCACCGAACATTGGCGAGAAAAAAGATTAAAATTCTTACTGATTTATAAGAATTTCAAAGATATAATAAAAAAAAAAAAATTATATAAAATCGAAATTCTTACAAAAAGTATTTGGAGTCGTATATAATAATCGAAAACCAAATATTCGATGTGTAACGAGAAAGTATACGCTGATACAAGATTTTTTAATTTCGGAACGAACCAAGAAATAGAAACCTGCCTCGTCTTGTACTCTTGCACGACTCTCCGCATGCAGTTTTGTACCTGTACCATTTGACGGAAATATTGTAATGCTACTAGAAATGTTGTTGTAAAAAAAGTCAAAGTGTCGAAAAATTGAAACTTTTTAAAAGGCTAAAGCGCGCTTTCTCGAAGTTAATTAAAACCTCATAAGTAAAGGCAAAGTTCCCGCGTACGTGATTTAAATTTGATCTAGGGTTTTACAAGAAGCGAGGAAAAAACAACGTCGCTTATAATTGAAATTCTTTCGGAATCGCGGATACAGTTTCACCAATAGCGTTTTGAGCGACTTTCACGTTTCTTTCCCGACGCTGTATATATAATGCGAGAGACGAATACTTCTTATCTGTTACATAGAACTTTCTCTGTTAGAGCGCTTTCACTGTTTCACGAATACGTCGATACAACAATGAGACGATAATCGACTTATTATTTACATTCGATCTTATGTAACGGCTACGTGACTCGAGACTTTCTAGAACAAAGAAACGAATAAATAAGATTCTGAATGATAGCCGGAATTCGCGTTACATATTTATTTTTCGACTACTTTTATTTTTGCTTTATATTAATTCCGATGCTAATTGCCAGTGGCACACATTTATGACGATTAACGTGCTTCACTAATAACTTTTGAATAAACATGAAGTGAGCTTCATATAAGCAGTTAGTGAACTATATATAACATGCAAGTAGTATCAATAAAAAAAAATATGTTTGTTATCTCAAAAATGAGGAATATTTTACCTGTAATAATTAATTTCTCCTTTTTTAAAGGAAGTTTTACTACAGTCCTATTATTTTTGTTTTTAATAAAATCCTACATACTTACGTGTATCAATTTGAATGTATATAAGGAAAGTAATTAGGGAATAAATATTTCACCTTAAAGTATACAAAAAGTTTGTGTCGGATCGTCAAGGAGAAAAAATAAAGCAAAGCTGCTGCATAAATAATCAAGTTTCTTATTGTTGCCAAATCGGATACACGCTGGCAGCGTTGTACACGTTTCGAGGGAATTCGGAGCAAAGGATATGTATGTTATAAGAAGAAACGGAGAGATCATAAGTTCCGTTGTATCAAAGTATCAATTCTGTCCCTCCTTACACAATTGGACGCCAGTAAACTCCGGACGAGGCGTGCCACGCACACATGCATGCAGGCCGCCGCTGCACGAGCTCGTAAATGCTTTACCCGTGCAGTCTTATACGAGTATTGTAACAGCTCTGCGAAAAGGACACTTCGTGTACGGATCTCAAGATCGAGCCCACTTCGAAACAAACTAAAAGCGGCATGCCTAAACAGATGCGTTTCACTCCTTCAAACTATGTTATACATTGCTTATCAAATTTTCAGTTCTTTCTTTTTTACCGAATAATGTTTATTGTTTTTTTCTTTATTTAGATCTAACTTTTATTAATCTAAGCAAAATGAACTCCATACAGTAAACAGAATAATTATTATACTCTGTGTGCGGTATATATTTTTTAACTCATATTACTTTAACACTATGACTATATATTACAAGTGTTGCAACTACTTTTTTCTTTACCTTGCTTAAAGTTAGTTCATGCAGAAAATTATTTAAAAAAAATGGTGGGTACTTAGATTACATGGGATCAAGTGATCTGGTTTACAAAGACTATTAGCACACGGCGTTGTAAAATTACTCGTATAATACAAACCGAAACATTCATCAAAGCATTCTCTCTGTATAACAGGATCAATTGATCAGATATAGTTTACATTATATAAGATTTTTTCTTTTTATATTATCGAATAAATAAATGAATGAATTAAAATACTCGTAATTAAAGTTATCAATCATGCCTTGCATCATGCATTGCACAAGGATCTTGATACACTAAAAGGAAAAAGCAACAGATGAACACAATGAGCGAGTGGGATAAATGGTGTGAAATGAAAAGAACGAGGAAGGATAAAAAAAAATCGGGGAAGTGATAAAAAGAATGAGAGGGTTAAAGGGAAAAGGAGAGTGGAACTGAGAGGGGAAGCGATGGCTTGCAAAGGGAAATAAAAAGAGAGAAAGAGTCTTTTGTGAGTTTCGCAATGCACGACCTGCCTCAATTCTGCCAGACATCGTATGAGTTATGGTAGAGCTTGCTGCGCCGTCAAATGGCAATTCGGCCCTCGCCTCGGATAAAGGTGAAGATATCATCGGCATCGGCACGATAAATCGCTCGTGTGCCGGCCACTCATTTTCGTAATGGAAATTTCATCGGGGTATAGATTGTCTTGTGTACACTTTTATTTCGATCTTTTTCTTTTCTCCTCTCATCAAAACTGCTCTAGTATAATTGAGCCGCCCTTTTATTCCAAGTCGAGGAGCAAGTATATAACAGTCGGTTCCAAGTGTCCTAAGGAGTTTCATCTAGTTAAGTTGGGTCACCAACTTTTCTACTAGTTTAGATATTTCTTGAATTTTACATTTTATAACCGAGCCGCTGTAAAAAAAATAGAGCTCTTCTCCTTAAAAACGACGATATGATTTTGAGCATTTAAAGAAGCAATTTTATTGGTTAATAAAAATCCGGTTTAATGGCGCCAAAATTCCAAACGTTTACGTATAAGCATTTATAATATTTCAGTTTGAATTATCAGAAATTTCCGATTTATTTCCTAACTTTATATCGCGATGGAGTTTGCTTTAATACCATTAAATTTGAAAGAAAATACACCATATCAATTTAGCAATCTTTGTGAGTCCAACAATTCTGAAATTTGGACATAATCATTTTACAGTTATAGTGAAATTTTGCAGTAAACCTGTGAAGATGCGCAAAGGTCTATACGTCAGGGCGTTTTTCTAATTTAAAATCTCCAGGTTTTTCGGTGGCATCGCGCTGCTGTATAAAAGAGAAAAGAGAGCTGCCCCGTCACGTCGCTGTAAACAAATACGAAATGAAGCCTGGGCGCGCACGCTGCAGTCGCGGGCCTCGCCGAGGAGCATGAGGATGCAACTCATTACGACAGATGCTCGCTCGGCTCGCTGTGGGAAAAGCATGGGAAAAGCAGCGCGGAATCAAAGTCCCGCGGCGCGGCGCTCCGATACTTCGGGACGATAGCTATAGACACTGCCGCTATATAACGACTTACCGCTAAATAAATCACATTGTTTCGATGGAAATAAACGAGCGAGGATATTCTTTTTAACTCGGTGGGGATACAATTGCTTACTTTTCCCGAGGACCCTTAATAACTAACATACCATTGTCTGTTTCTGTTTTCCTCTACAGTTACTTGTACAAGCGCGACGATGATATCATTTATTATGTATACTAATTAGATCAAATGCGTGAAAAGCAATGGATCAGCTTGTTTATTAAAAAGCTAAATATTTTAAATAAATAAATCTGTTCTTGGACAAAAATATTTAAAAATTATATAAACTAAAGTAATGTTATAGGATGGAATAAAAGGAAGAATACATTTTTTTGCTGTAGTAATATCAATTATCTTTATTATAAGTGTGCTGCAGCCAATACTCATAGACTCTTAAATTTTTTCTTTTAGATCAGCATTTACCAGAAAATCGCATATAAAGGTAAAGATTAATGAACTAGTTTTTGGCCAAATACTGTCAGGACATTTTTGTAGAAAAAAGGAAGTAAAGAAGGAACCAAGATTTTTTATCGAAAAATGGTATCTAATGGAACTAATTGAAGAATTTTTTGTTAACAGAAAAAAAAAACTCATAAAATTTTTTAAGGAAATGAAATAGAAATAAAAGATACTGACCAAATTTACTTGCACCAAGAATAAATTGCGATGAGGATAATTATTTCTTGAAGCGACTATAGGTTGGAGGAGTATGGTTTGTAGATGTATAAACACAGTTTCGTTGCTGTTACGATCAACTATACTAAGCGGGTAAGTTAGAAGGAGAGAGAATGTCAGTTGGTCCCACAACCTTGGAAGGGGCATATGGTTTAAAGCGCCGCCTTAGTCGTGAATTCGTAATCTGGCAATTTATCGCAGGATGGAGGTGAGCCGGGCAGCTCGCGAAAACTCGAATCGCTAATATAATCAATGCCGACGCGAGTCGATTGAAAGGAACGCGCCGCGGCGATTTCTATTGACAAAAAAGGAAGCTCTCGCGTTTGACTTTTAATTTGCTAACGCGATAATCTAAACTTTGTAGGACCGAAGTTAAAAAGAAAATAAACAAAATGAAAAAAAGAGGAATAGTCTATAGTGGATAATAAATGAGAAAATGATTTAATGATGGATATTAATTGTTTATTATAATTAGCTTATATTCTGAAAACATATGAACATTTGTACATGTGTTTTGTATCATCTTGAGGTACTTGTGTATGGCATTTTCAAATACATACTTCACAATATCGCCGGTCAATCGATGATCATTTGATCACAGTCCGATTGGCCATAACATCGCTAATCATTTTTGCTCTTTTTTTTTCATCATTTATGAATATAAGTACTTAAATTCGTGACGGCAGTATGAACTTTTGTTAAAATTGTCTGTCAAGAATAATATGTTCAAAATCCTCTTCGACAGAATAAGAAAACGCTTTCACGCTAAAACGATTTGTTGTTGAATTACCATTATGTCGAGCCTGCCGTTGATTAAAGATCTATCTCTTTTTTTTTTTTAAAAAAATCCTCTTACACGAACGATTGTTTCTTACCTACGTATTTACTCGACTCTTGTCTAACAGCTAATTTTCCCCTCGCGTTGCCCGCGACTCCAATAATTCGTATCTTTAGTTTAATAAAGGTTTAAAAAACTCGACAATCGATAATGAAGTAAAACATCGAAGTAAAAATCGAAAGAAAAAAAGAATCGGGCGCGTCAGAGTTTTCCTCTACAGACTAGACAATATTCTGGGGCGCCGTGCTAGGTCGTCTGATAGACGTGTCAACGGAACGACGATATGTATACGAATCTTAATTAGAAAGCGACAAAGTAGCCGCCACGCGTTACTGATTGCTGATTGGCTTTTTGTCCCTCTTGCGGCTCTCCTTTTCCTCACTCTTTTTTTTATCCTCTCGGCCACTTGTTTCTCTCACTTTCGCACGCACGTTCTCACGACTGGCTTTAATCAGAGCTGGATATTTCGAAAACGACTGGATTTCGTTTTTTCCGCCTCGATTTTTAGCTCTCAACGTCAGAACTATAAAAGCAAACTCGTTCTTTTTTCCAAAGTGTATAAAAAAATTTTTTTTTTTCTTTACTCTTTCTTTTTTCACGTATTTATATTACTCACGAGGAGGAATTTATTGCTCGAAAGATGAAGGATGAAAAAGTTTTCTCTTTATTTTTACTCCGCTAAAAAAAATCCAGCTTTGATAATCAATAATTCGCCATTGTTTTTTTTACGAGCTAAATATATATGTACGATATAATATACGAAAAACATTCGTTCACAACGAATTGAAAAACAATAATTCTGCTAGGAGACGCACAGTTTAGTTTATTTATATGACTACACCTAACATCGTACACATTCTTTCTGTTTATTACTTAACGTTTCTCTTTCATACAGTCATAGACAGATCGCTTTTAATATTGCTTCGTTTGTATGAGGTAGATCTTGCTTAAAACCTAAACTTTTTTTCAACTATTTCATACTTTACTTTTCTTCCGGATCTTCCTTTTTTTCTTTTAATAACATCTTTTTTATCGCTCATTTATCTATGTTATTTATTGTTGTCACAATTTAATGCCCAAAATCGGAAGTCTTATTGTGTAATGGCCGGATACTGCTTAGTGAATGAACGCGCCCTTCTGGGGAGCAGTAAGCGAGAAGCGTCGTTACCGAGGATGAAGGGCTGTCGGCCAAATTGATATGTAAGTGCGTAAAATTCGTAAAAGCAGGCAAAAAAGAATGAAAAGTTTGGCTTGCTGCGGAATTGAAGCTTCATCCTCGGAAACGCTGCAGCTCTCGACAGGAGTCGCGATCCGCGCATCCCATAAGTGTCTCGTTTAAGTAACTGCTTGCCAAAAGGCGGCGTTTAATTAATATACTTTCTTACGCAATCTAGAGTTCTATTTTGAGGGTATTTAGCTCGAAATGATAAGAGCCTCGGTGTGAATGTGAAATAAAAATAATGAGTAATCGGATTGAGGTTTAAAATAAAATATATTTATAAAAACAAAATGAAACGCATATAAAATAATACAGTTCGTAAATAAGATACTTTCATTTAGCGTAAAATTGTCATTGTCCATTCTCTCGCAATCGCTTCGCACCGTCGGTGCGCATTCAGGCACTTTCTCTCGCTCTCGCTCGTCCCATTCTCTCGGTGGCTCTCGTGCATACATACTCTCGCTATGTAGTTGTCGGAACCGCTCGCTCGCACACTGTTGACCGTCGTTTTACAGGAACAAAAACCACGTGTCGTTTAAATAATTAGCGTTTAACTATCGGGCGCTGGCTCGGCGGCCGGGCTTGCCTCTCGCCTCGAATCTCGACGGAATCCTCGGTGCGGGCAAACTCCGTCGGGTCTTTGGCACACGGGTGCGCGGTCCGCGGCGCTGGGGGCCTTTTACCGCGGGCCGGCTGGCGGCGCGGGCCCGGGACTCGGGGCCGCGCCCCGGCCGGCGGCGGCGGCGGGCAGTGCACCGCGCGAATAAATAACTGGCGTCGGCCAGTGGGTAGGTCAGTGGGGAGGTCGGTGAGGAGGTCGTCGGGCGGGCTCACGCCCTCAGGTGGACCTTGTGCTGGTTGGACTTCTTCTTGTGCGTCTCGAGGTGCTTCATCATGTGGTCCTTGCGTATGAAGCCCTTGCCGCAATTATCACAGGCGTACGGCTTTTCGCCGGTGTGGAGGCACAGGTGCCGCCTGAGGTCGGTCTTGTGGTTGAACTGCTTCGGGCAGATCTCGCACTTGTACGGCTTGTCGCCGGCGTGCTTCTGCAGGTGCTCCGCGTGCAGGTACTCTTGGGGGAAGCGCTTGCCGCACTGGTTGCACTTGAAGGGCTTGTCGCCCGAGTGGAAGCTCTTGTTGTGCTGGGTGAGGTAGCAGGCCTTGTTGAAGACCTTGTCGCACTCGATGCACTTGTGCGTGCCGTTCTCGGAGATGTAGTGCGTGCCGGGCTTGGTGCTGCTCACCTGGTTGTCCTTGCTGGCCTCCTCCTTGGCCGCCCGGCGCCTCTGCGCCTTGGCCGCTGCCGCGCGCTTCTTCGGGTTGATGTTCGGGTCGATCTCCTCCTTGATGGCCGAGGCGAAGACCGGCAGGTTGTTGTTGGCCTCGAACTGCGCGTGCTGGCTCGAGACGGGCTGCTGCTGCGGCTGCGGGTACGAGCCGATCTCGGCCGACTGCATGATCTCGTACTCGTACCTCGCGTCCGGCGGACTGTCGTGCCGGTACATCTCGTAGCCGGGGGCTTGGGGTTCGTAGCCCCTGTCCTGGTGGGCCATGCCCTCGTGCTCGGAGTTGAGCCCCCCCACGTTAACGGCCTGTGGGCTGTGCTCCAGCAAGTAGCCGCCGCCGAGCAGGCTGCCGAACTGCGGGAAGTTGGACAGCAGCTTGGCGTGCTGGCTATGGCCGGAGTGGGTGCTGAAGGTGCCGAAGCCGGGGAGCATCTCCTGGCTCTGGCTGCCCGACAGCTCCCGATCACCAGTAGTTGTTAGCTGGGTGGTAATAGACTCCAGTAGGGCCGGGATGCTGGTAATAGTCGTAACGTGGGGGGGCAAGGCGTTTGGGTACGGCTGCTGAGGCATCGAAGTACCCCCCATCATGGACACCGGGGGCGAACCCATCCCCGGCAGCGACGCGCCCATTATGCCCGTAGGCGAGTGCATGTGGTGGTGCTGCTGCGGCTGGCCCGAGCCCATTGGCGAAGGCGAATTCATGCTGACCGGGTGCTGCTGCATGGGGGAGATGGGCGAATTCATGGGGTGGTGCCCCGAGGCCCCGAGTTGCGAGGGCGAACCCATTGGCAGGTGGTGGGCCGCCTGGGCCAGCTGGGGGGACGGCGAATTCATTGGCTGGAGGTGCTGCGGATGCTGCTGGCCCATTGGGGACGAGACCGGGGAACCGAGGTACATCAGGCTGGACGCCAAGATGGCCGAAGGCTGCTGCTGGCCCTGGCCCAGGCCCGCCGGCGACGCCTGCGCTTGCTGCGGATGCTGCGCCAGGAGCTGCTGACCGAGCTGGCCCTGGGCCGGGGTAGCCTCGTTGCTGTTGCTGCTGGAATTGCTGTTGTTGCTGCTGAATAGGACTGTGGTGGTGGTGGGCGTGTGGAGCAGGCCCCTCGTTGCCTCGCCCGAGGGACCTGCCATCAAGTTTGGGGGACTGCTTGACGAGGAGAGCTCGGGTGAGTTCCGGCTGGCGGCGGTGCCCCTCGCGGGGTTGGCGTCGCGTCCGGGGTGGTGGTGCGCGCTGATGGGCAGGTTCGCCGGGTCCGGCTGGTTACTCTGCTTCACCGCGTTTTTGTGCAGCGTCGTGTTGTAGTGCCTCTTCAGGTGGCCCGAGCTCGTGAACCACTTGTTGCACGCCGTGCAGTTGTAGGTCTTTGGCCTGCGCGCCTCGTTGCTCTTCCAAGGCTGGCTGCCGCTGAGGGGTGGGGGTTTCGGGTTCTGCTGCAGCAGCCCCGGCATGGGGTGGCCGGGCATGGACTGCGTGCTGCTGATGATGGGCGAGCCGGGATGCCGGGGCGGCTCCACCTGCGACATGTGTTGTTGCCCCCGCATGAACTGGTTCTGCTGCTCCTGAATGGGTGACACGCTGTCCATGGGGCCCATAGGCGAAAGCCCGGGATGGTACTCGTGCGACTGCGGGGCCGCCGGCGGCCACAGCAACGAGCTCACCGAGTGACCGGCCCCCCGCGCTTGATGCTGTTGCATCACCTGCTGCTGCATCATGTGCATTTCCTGCTGATGCTGCTGCATCCTCATGAAATTCTCCTCCTCGAACCTAACAAAAAAGAGAGAAAGGATGCGCGTTAAAATGGGAAGATTATAATCTTTGAAAAGTATAGTAGAAACTTAAGAAACGACAAATTCCTTTGGACAAACTGCTCGCCCACATAAGCGTACAACTACAAATACAAAGACACCTGGATCTATATCAACACCTGGATCTATTTCCAAATCTGGCCCGCTGATAGGAAATCGGCGACTTACCTGTGCGTTTGAACTTTGAGCGAGTCAAGATCGAGGATCTCGGTCTGCTCCTCGGGCTCCTGCTTCTCGGTCTTGACTGTTCCGACCTGCACAAATTCGAAGCTGGGCTGCTGCTGCTGATGCTGATGCTGGTTGGGCTGCGGCTGGGGCGGCGAGGCGAGCATCTGTTGCTGCTGCGTCTGCGCCTGATTCTGCTGCGACTGCGTGACCTGCTGGCTCTGCTGCTGGGGGCTGGCAGCCAACTGTTGATACTGCGGTGGCGGCTGGGGCGGTGGTTGCGCCTGGGCCACCGGCTGCTGCTGCGCCGGGTACGATCCAGCGGCGCCCGGCGAGCCGGGGTGGTGACTCGATCTCGCGTGCTCGGCCAGCTGCGCCGCGTCCTCGCAGACGGCGCCGCACTGCTCGCACTGCACCGTGCTCCGGGGGCTCGAGGAGCTCACCGAGTTGCCGCGATCGGCCGCGTAGTGCTGCTGCTGTGGCTGCTGATGCGGCTGGTACGGGTGGTACCTGCCGTAGCCGGGGACCTGGCTACGGGGCGAGGGTCCGCCGGCCGCCTCCTCCGACCTGTCCGGCGAGTAGTGATGCTGCTGTTGCTGCTGCATCATGTACGCCGAGGCCTCGTTGTGCATGAAGAACTGAGGCTCGCTGAACATCGGCGCGGAGAAGTGGTTAAAGCCCTGCTGGTGTTGCTGTTGTTGTTGCTGTTGCTGTTGTTGCTGCTGCTGCTGCTGCTGCTGCTGCTCTTGATGCTGCTGTTGCATCCTGGAGGACGCGGCGTTGGGGCCCTCCGAAACGACGCTGGAGGACTCGCTGGAGTCGGCCGGCGCGGTGACGCTCTCGCGCTTGGGCGGAGCAGCACTCACGTGGCCGGGCACGCCGCCGCTGTTGTGGTTGCCGGCCTTGCTGTTGTTGTTGTTGCTCTCCTCCGTTTGGCTCGAGGAGTTGACCCACTGGTTCATCAGGTTGTCCTGGTGGTAGCGCAAGTGCGTCTCGAGGCTGCCCCGGCTGTCAAAATTCATGCCGCAGTCCTTGCAGCAGAGCTTCTCGCTCGCGCCACCGCCACCCCCCACGTACTGCTGCGACTGGTGTTGGTGCTGCTGCTCCACGACGCTCGTCATCTCGGGCTCGTGAGCATCCTCGGCGAGCATCAGTCCCGGCGACCCCTTCGACTTCTCATCGACTCTCCCCCGAAGCACCGAACGATTTTTAAAAGCACAGATTTTAAAGGTGCGCGCACACGAGTCTATCTGTGATTTAATACGCAATAGGCGCGAAGTCGTGTAGCGCCGGCGGTGCCGGCTGAGCCGCGCGTGCACACACGATCGCGCGCAAGAACGCACGCAGCGGCTGTCCCTCGGAGCGAGAGATCCGCCTGGTACAACCGACGACACTGTTCTGTCCGTTGGAATTCCGGCGCTCCGGCGCCGAGTCCTCAGAGCTTCTATCTCTCTTTCGCTAAGCGCGCGCTCAAGGAGATGCCCGAGAGCCCCCCTCCCCGCGCCACCCCTCGGCACCTTCGGGCCACCCCTCTCGGCCCCTCTTTCTCCGAAGGCTTCCTTCACTCCTCCCCTTCCGCGCTCTCTCTCTCTTTCTCTCTTGCTCGCCGGCGCCCCCCTCCCCTCCCGTCTCTCTCGGCCGGGCACCCCACCATCGGCCGCCTCGAGACGCCTCGCCTCGAGGCAGTGAGCGGCTCGAGAGGCAGCCAACCAAATTTCAGAAGTTCGCCTCTCTCTCTCGCTCTCCCGCGCGGACCAGCCTCTCCCTCGCTCTCTCCCTCGCTCTCTCTCTCTCTCTCCCGCTCACCTATCTTTCCCGATTCTTCTGCTTATATCTGAATTTTTCTCCTCGCTCGCACCCTCGCGCGTATACGCGACTCTTCCTTTTGTCCTTCTTTCTTCGTCCCCCCCTTCGACCCCCCGCGCCGCCCCCGCCGCGCATGCTTAGCGTACTGACTCCGTCTCCGTCGCACCGCCGGCTTTGGCCCGCACGAATTTCTCGACTCTCGCCGAAGACGCGGCAGCGAGAGGAGAAGAACCCGAGAATCCTGTATATACTTACGGGAAGCGCGCACTGGACGCTCGGCGTGTCCAGCGAGCACCTCCGCGCTACCCCTTATCTGCTCGTCGAGGCCGCCGCGCGACGCCCGGAATCACTGCGAAAAAAGATGAGTCTCCGCCGCTGCGAGTACCAAAACTGTGTACCCTTGAGGAGGAAGCGTACTGGAATGGACGATAGTGCGATTCGAGGCACGAGTTATGCAAAAAAAACGAGGCACGCCGCGCGCACTTTTAACCCTTTTTTTGCAGGCGAAGCACGACACGCGCAATCGCTGGACTGATTCTTTGGGATTTTTTTTCTTGCGAGTTTCAATCGTAAGAGGGAGATTAAGTAAATTCAATGTCGTTTGTATGAGAATCGATTATTAGCACAATGATGGTTATGCAAAAAATATCATATTTAAAATTAAATTTTTATTGATTGCAAACTTTTTATCAGAAACTTTTTGTGTACATTTTTAGTCAAGCAAAAAACCTTAGATCTCATACAGCTTAATACAAAATCTTATATCCTCGTATGTTGATGCGAAATGAAGTCACAATAAATAAATTCCTTACGAATTCTAAATTAATAAATTTTATAAATATCTGGAATTGTAAAAGTGTATAATTATAACAACACCATAAATTTATGAGTTTAAGAGAAAATTTTATCATAATTCAGTTAAATTAAAATCCTAAAAACTTTTATAAATTATAAGGATTAAAGCGGATATTCCAAACATTAAATGTAATTTAGTGTGAACTAATTTGTGCCCTATTGTTGAAGTAAAGTAATTTAACTGTCCAAAGTGTCATTAGACTAAAAGCTTAATGTTCAAGTATATATAAACGTATAAGAAGCACTATATACACTGTCTTCCTTTACATAAGGCAGATGAGAGTTTTGGTCAGAAAGAACGTAATAAACACCATTTAGAAGTTGGCCATTATTTATATAACCTTGGACGTGTTTAGCTGCTTATCAAGTGGACGGCGATTCGCGAGTTTCTTATACGAAAGTGTGAACGCATGAGTCTGCTGTTAGGAGAAAGGCAGTGAAATTGACAAAGACGCTTTGTCAATAGCCCTATGTATATCTATGTACATGGAATATAAGAGCAGAATTTGTAAGAGTTCAGTTATTTGGACTAAAGCTAGACGAGAAAAGATTGCTAAACTTTTTTACACTCATTGCATTTTTCGCAATGTTCTTATACTTCAAATGTTCATTTCTCACCGATAAAATGTTAAGTTGCTTGGCTCATATCCAATTGTCGAATGCTAATATTTCACGCCTAATTTAATAGGTTCGTCGTGATTCTCGAGCAATAATACGGAAATAATAAATAAATGCGTTATTACACTGAAATAGAACAATTTACATGGTAAAAAGTTATTTTATGGAGCTCTCATACCGGAAGTGATAAATTTCAATGACTAGAGCTATATATCTCAGTTTGATCCCGGCGCGGCGATGCTCGATAACTCGTAACGATAAAACTTGAGATCAATCTTGGCTGGTCATACTTTTCAAGTAAAATGCGCATCATGATCGAAAATCATTCTGTCTCAAATGTGTTAAGCGATCTTCGTGAGATTTTATTATTAGGACGCTCGTCGCTCGACGTAAAAAAAAGTGAAATGCCTCGTATTTCGTTTATTTTCGACAGCACTGCCGTGCTTCCCTTATACACCTCCCTCGACGATAAAAAAAGCGGGATACACTTCCTGGTACTTTTTTGCCTGCGACCTTTGGCCGCTCGTGCCTTGCACTTTATTTGGCTTGTAAAAAATGCGGGTAACCTTGCATTTCTTTTTGCTTTCGCGCGCACTTGCTCGCGCGTTCGTTTTGCATACGAATGCTCGTACTATATGTTGTTATTACGTTACGAATTGTTACACACAGTAAAAATATCGCTCGGGAGATTTATTATGATTTAGTCGCTCGTGTAATTAAATGTAAACTCATTTAAGCACTTTTAAAAATGTTCGGCAATTTTGAGTTATACAATTTATTATTTATGCTTTTATTATTATAATCGTATGTATAAGTATTTTAGTATAAATTTAGAATACTTTTATTACCTACTTTTCTAAAATTACTATCTATTCTTTATTGTAACGTATTTTATACATAATAATAAAATAGTCTTAATCGATTGTGTGACACTACTAAATCAGAATCCTGTTGTTGTCACCAAAAATCTCGTATTATACAGTTAAATGAAAACTGAGTAAATGTAAAGAAATATTTAGAGCAATTTTTTGCGAAATTTACTAATATTGTTTTCAATATAGAAAAAAATTTCAATAAAATTTTCGCGTTTATTTGTTTTATGTCAAATTGCGGAAATTTTAAATATCGTTTAAAAATATATAAATCAACTTTTTAACTATATACAAAAACTCAAAATAGCTGGGGTGCTGTGAAACAGTAAGTAGTTGAGCACCTATAAACAAACAGAGCGTGCGCGCTAGAGATAGCCGCACTAGCAAAAACGCAGAGTTACTCACAAGCTAATGATTTTATTATCAAAAAAAGAATTTTCTAGTTAAGTTATGTAAATTTTAATTGCGCAGGAAAGTTGAAAATTTACTTATTGATCCGAGTAAATTAGGCCTTGAGTAATGCTCATCTTCAGTATTGCTTTTTTGTTTTTTTCTCGCATTTACTTTTTATCTTGGTATTCTCAAGGTAATTGGCATATTTACGCCAATGTTTATATACCTACATTTCCATTCACAAGGATATTCTAAAAGAAATTATTTTACTCGAGTGCGCCTGCCTGTTTCGAACAGTGCTGTAATTTTATTTTTACTTCCTTATAACTGTGAAATAGTTCATCAGTTTACGTACATTTTATAGCACTGAAAGAATAATTTTATTTTCATGTAGTTGCACTTTTTCTGTTATATCACTCAGTATTATGGTTTTACAGAGGTTAATTATATGTTGCACTGTAAATATTACATTTTTATTAAAAATTGTAGTCTATTTTATACAAGTTTTTACGAAATACAATATCGTAATGTTACTCATAGTGGGGAGTCTATCTCCTTACGAAAGCACGTTTTTTATCCATACACTATACTTGCTTTTAACCGTTAAGCTCTGCCTATAATATTGTTACTATGAAAAATCCTAATATAGGATTTCAAATATAAATCTATATATCTGTTTCTACAAGAAAATTAATTTTCCTATTTATAATAATTATTAATCACACATAAACCAGCGAAATAATGGAAAAATGCTAATAAAGAGTCTCGGCCATAAAAGGGGAGGCATAATTCAAGCGTGAATTTCATAAATATGATTTACAAAAGATTTTTGAACGAGCAATTTTAACATCGAAATCGAATCGAAAAACAGTTCCAAGGCAGCGGCGGATGGACAATAATTTCCATACTAACGTTATCTTCGCAGCGCTATACCCTCCCTTGCGTCCGAACGGTCTACGTGTCGGATTTGGATAACGCTAACTTGGCAAAGGGGATGTGCCAGGGGGGGGCAGCGCCCCTCGTCGCCGACTTAAGCCTTCGACGCTCCTCGCGCCGCTCGCTCTCTTACTCGTTCACTTTGCGCTCTGCAGGAACGTCGAGTCGAACGTTAAAAAAAATCCCAGATCCAATCTCCATCCGCGTCCAATTATTTCTCCCCCTCCCCCTTTTTTCATTTTTTTTTTTTTTTTTTAATAAATTCACTGCACACGCGTAATATTGGAGAAAAATCATGGGAGACGCAGAGAGGACAATAAACAAGATTGAAGGAAGCAGGTTGGAGAGGACGAAAATCTCTCGAACAAAGTCTAATATTCCCGATTCGGCGGGTGTGTGCGGTGAGGTGACCGGCTGGAGCGATTTTTCGTGCGATAGGATGCGAATAAGAAATGCACGGTAGGAGAACCTTTGTGCGGGCACGTGCTAAAAGGAAAAACGATAGACGCTCAGCACATCCTTCGATTCGTGCCGAATTGAAGATCAGCCGATGCGCGAGCCGCAAACCGGAGACAAACTACATACATTTTCTTATCAATTTTATTCAAAAGTCCTCTTTTGATCAACTTTGCGTAGAATTTTAGAAAATTAAATTTTGGCATTAAAATCGTCTTTAAAATAATAGCCATTTGTATAATTCAAGAAAATCACTTTCGTTTAAACCAAGTTAAAAGTGTAATAAACTTATATAATTAGTGAAGATTTCTGTTAACTTTAACTTAGTACGTTGAATTCAAATAAACGCGGGACAAGAAACCTATTGGATTAACACTCATAAATTGTACATATTTCACACTTAAAAAAATATCAGTTTTACACTTAAAGTAAGACATTATATTACGTTTAAACAGACATAGAAAACTAGTTTTAAATCTTATAAGAAAGATTTTTAAAAAATCGCGAATACAAGGTGAGAAGAAGCATCGAAAGCCGGAGATATAACGGAAGAAGGACAAGAATGAAGGAGAGGGAGACCCGTAGATTTCCTTAATAAAATGGGGCGCAAACGCCACGCCAGCGAATATCAGGCTGATAGCGGCTTCGTTCGGTCAGCTTTCTCTTTCTCCGACTGGCGCGTCCGTGTGTCTGCACTTCGGCGCATATATATATACACATATATACATATGTATCTATACATACGTGTGTGGAGCGGGCACTCACGCTTCCAGGTCCAGCGGGACGTGGAGACTCTCTCGCTCTCTCTCGCTCTCTATCTCTCTCTCCCTTGGCGAGGGGTTGCCGGAGAGAAAGCGCGCCCGGCAAGACGAAGAGAAGTCGCGAGAGAGACCAAGAAGGGGGAGAGACGTTGCTTAGGCTGATTCAATCTGACGCGAGGCTCGTTCGCCCCCGCCGGCTACCCCCTCGCCAGCGGCCAACCTGACTTTCGTCGGATTTCCGCGCGCTGCCCGTTTCAGCTCTTTCGCTTCTCTCTCTCTCTCTTGCTCTTTCGCTCTATCTTTCCCCTTTTCTTTCGTGCCGTCACTCTGGCAGCGAGCCATCGCAGAAAATTTTCGCCCCGCAGAAATTCTCTAGTCCCGCGCTCTACGAAAATTCTAATGCGCTTGATATTCCTTGTGGAACGATGTTTGCGCGGCTTCTCCCTCGGTGCCCGTCTTCTTTTTCAACAGACCATTGTTTGCTTGTCTTTGGCGAAAATTCAATTTTCGAAGGAGCCCTGCATTTTCAGCCGTTCCTCTCGTATTTAGTCACGCTTACTTTTTTTTACTCTTTTATTTTAATCTTCCTTTATCTTGTTTAAAAAAGTACGTTAAATTTCAGAAAAGTTTACTAGATTAAATTTTTTTTATTTCAAATGAAATTTTTACAATCGCATGATGCAAATTATGTACACTTGATAGAAGAAAACTGTGCAAGATCTTGTACAAGTCTTTATTTAAGATTTATACGTCAAATTATCAAGTAAACTAAAATCTATTAAGTATATTTTCCATATATCATTATATTCCGGATTATACATTTATTTTTGTCAAGGATTGACAAATTTAAAAGAATTTTATTTTCTTAGAATAAGACTGTAGGCGACTTTTTTCACTGCAATTACACTGAAAGTCTTGTTTTTCGTGTGACGGACGGATAAAAGTTCCCCTTCGATAAAAAATGTCAAGTGTACCATTAAATGGTACAAAAAAGGGGCCGAATCTCCGCGGAGAAAAAGCGAGCGCCGTAACGACTCTGGACGTGTTAATATCGCGCATAAAGGGAGCGGAAATAGTGCGCTGGACGCCCGCAGCTTTCTGGCAAGGAGGGAAAAAAAGGGCCGAGTATCGCGCTTATCATTAGAGAAAATTATGACAAAGCGAATCGTCGCGGTAAGTATGTAGCCCGTGTCTCCATCTACCTTTTCCCAAAAGGTAAGCGGAGAACCACCAGCTCGCTGGACGCCGTTGATGCCACCGAACGTTTCCGACGGTGAGACGGGTTTTCCCGGGGATGAAATTTCGAGTATCCAGCTTCCACGGACAATGACTCGTATACCCGCGCCTGGCTGACTCAGACTGTCCAGAAAGCGAATAAAATTTTAATAGTTCCTCGGGCGCACACGAGAACGGAAAAACTCATTAGCTTCACCTTTTTTCCGAGCCTACAAAAACCTTACATGTAAAACCATTTCAGGCGATAGAATTATCTTAGCACTATTTCTATACAGTCATTTTAAAGTTTTCCCGGTCAAATATTTTTTTTGTTTGATAATTAGTTTTCTATATTGGAATCATTTCAGCGTATAGAGATCTCAATCTTTTAAAAAAAGATAACAATTTTTCGTTAAGATAGTTTGTCCAAAATGAGTATACTAATGTTTGTCATTTGAAAGAAAATTACTCAAATAGTTCAGTGCAACTATTTAATTAGTTAATTTAGAATTATTATTATACTAGATACTACAGAAAAGTTTTTATTTTCTAATATTTTCCTAAATAATTAACTTCTCATTGTAAGGTATTACAATGGTCTCTGCATTTCCCGCAACTCGAGAGAATTTCTGCTAAACATTGTTGTGAATCCACCAATTGAGGAACGCTAATAGAAAGGATATATACTTGGAGATCGACGGTCGGCGGGTAGGAATTAGAGGCACGCAATAAGTAATGGTGCCGAGGGAAAGGGCCAATGCACCGGCGTGTATGCGCCCGGAGCGATGCAGCAAAGGTGGCGAACCTGTCGAAAGAGGAGCATTGTACGAAATTAGAGGCCTTCTTATGGTAATTGGAGCGCCGTACGATCCTCGACCGTTACCCCGATGCGCGTGAACTGCGGTTTTTGCCGTTTCCGTGTTACGCACACCCCTACGGCCATAACCCCTGCTCCCTCCATCCTCTCGTTCGTCTTCCCCCTGACCAGGTGCTCAGGTACCCAAGACATTTCGATAAACAACTAATATAAAAGAGGGTTCTATTCAGTGAGTTTATTGATAATGACAAGGTTTCGGTGACTATTTTGTCTAATCAGGATGAGGTCACACCTCCGAATTACCGATTTGAATCAAGAAACTTTTAGAATTTTTTTCTAAAAGCATATTTATTCAATGAAACAAAACATGGTGGGTTTCATTATTCGGTTGCAGAAGAAACCTAGTAAACTTAAATACCTTTCATACAAATAATATCTCAAATTTATCAGATTCTGGATGGGATTACTTTTCTCCAGTATTTTAAAAATAACGAATTAAAATAGGCCTTTTTTAAATGTGCTTTATGAAAGTGAGAAAATAGTCACCGAAAAATTGCAGCTATTAATAAACTGATTTGTTAAAAAAGCTTTTATGTATTACACCGCATGAGAGCTTTGAACCACGATTCGATAAACAACGTTTCTTTTTTACTCTCCGCGGTGCATTAGCGATTTATTAATTTGGCGAATAAATAGTGGGGGATCAGGCGATGAATCGAAAATCAACATACAATGGCAAAGGAGATAGCATAAAGCAAGGAGCGAAATATTCGCCGGAGCAGCGAACACGGCGAGAGGAAGTTTTCGGCGCTATCGCGGCAGATAGGCGATGCTCGTCGCGTCCTTTGTGCCCGGAACTCGGGCGTGGAGAGAGGAGAGAGAGAGAGAGAGAGAGAGAGAGAGAGAGAGAGAGAGAGAGAGAGAGAGAGAGAGAGAGAGAGAGAGAG